>PNEQ01074214.1:0-31171 GCA_003012365.1 Medauroidea extradentata
GTGTGTCGTGGGGTTTTACACGCAAATCACAGACGTGTGGTGTTACAGTAACCTTATTGTGATTGGTACAGTCAAATGAGAAACGTCACAGTTCAAAGGCACGCTGCCAATATCTATGAAGCAGAACTGCAGACATGCACATAAGGTACTGGAACAAAGTGGGGCAAAATTCTTTTCGCGAAAAGTTCATGTCTCTAGCTATCAGCTACTAGGACCTGCAGATAGGTACTTATCCAGAAGTTAAACGTGCATGAGGAACAAAAATAGCGTCATATATAGTTGATAAACATGAAGTTGAGGTTAGAATTCAAGTTCACAAAATTGAGACCTACTATTAAAAGTTTTGGTGACTACAGAAAACGTAATATAAACTATGAGATTTGTAGATATTTCAGCTTAAATATTAGTTATGATTTATTTTCCTTTGAACCGTTTATTAATACTATGTTTTAACTACTTCCAAATTAGTGTCCAAATTAGTGACGGTAAAATAATTGTTTGTATAATAAAAAAAAACGGCTACATGTGTTGCATATTCTGGAATTTAATAAAATGTTTTGTAAATATTTATAATTTGTGACGCCTATGTAATTGCACAAGTCACCCTATCAGCTTTATTTTAACCATAATTTATTGTGTTTCATGCGTGAATTATAAAATTAGATCTGGGTCTATTATTGCATTTGATACATATTTTTAAAATAATTATTTACTTACTGATGTTAAATATGACAAACAGTTCAAATTTGTAATATTCGCGAAAACTTAAAACTACAACAACCCAACGAAACAAAGTTCAACTGAAAAGTATACTGTTAGCTACATTTTTACTACCAACTTATGGAAAAATTAACCAAGTATCTCCGAATATCTACCTGATAGTTATCCAGTTTCTATCCAGAGGTCGTAATACACAATGCCTGACTATCAGTAGCTAATAGCCTATCCAGAAGATAGAAATCAGCCAGTTTTATCAGGAGGTGGTAATACAAACCCTTAGAGGTAGTAGACCTTAGATTTTTGTTTTCTTTAGAGGCACGGAAACAGGAAAGGCGATAAGTGGAATATAACACGTCCGTCAAACACCTCATCGCCTCTAGTAGAAATTGTTTTTCAACGGGACATCAAGCGATGCCTGCTTATTTTGTTTATACGAAGTATGTGGCTAAGTTCAGTATAGGTCTCTATGATTTTGTTTAATGAAATACGGTTTATATTTTCTCAGCTACAGCTACGTGGGAAATAAGTCATAAATTAATTTTTTTACCAGTTTTGAGAAGCTTGGTGTTCATGTTTTCAATTAACTGACGGAATTTTTAAAACTATAGGGATATAGTTTGAAGTGTGTCTTATTGTCGTACATAAACGTATTAGATACGTTCTTAATAGTTATATAAGAAACTACATTACAGCACGGCTCACGCGCCAGGTCTACTAAATCTAAAGGGCGCTCTGCACAGAAAAATTCATAATTTCATAACTGTATCAAACACTGCCCTAGTCTTACACATTCATCACCTTTTTTTTATTTCACGTAAAATTTATTTTTTAAAAAGTTTGGGTACTCAAACAATAGAACAAATGAGGTATATCCAAGAATAATTTTTTAATACAGACATTTTTACATGGAATTAAAATGATGTCATTCTGTACGTAAATACATTTATTTTTACTCTAAATTATTTCTTCCGTATCGTTCGAATAGTTTTTACTTTGGTAAATAGCGAAAATTGTTATATCGCTACCTTAACATGCGCTTCTACTAAAATTATGGAATCGGAAAATATTTTATTTGTTTGGAATCACTATTAACGTAATGTGTGATAGTTAGACATTGTTTGGTACTATTATAAAATTACGAATTTTTCGGCGCAGAGCAGTCTTTAACGGGAGCAGCTATCACAAATCTTTTTGCCAATTTTGTTTACAATGGTTTTTGCAATGATAGCTATTTTTTCCCAAGACATTATATTTAGAGCCAGTGATTTCTTGTGAAAAGAATTTTGCAACAATTTGTTTCAATGCCTTACGTGCACATTTGCAGATGGTTATTGGCTGAATGTATTGTTGCACAGACGTCGCTCATTTGACTGTGCCAACAGGAACAAGGTTACTGCGACACCACACGTCTGGGATTTACGGGCAGAACACTGTTATGCAAAAATTGTAATTTGACTAATTCTATACCCCTGAGTTTTACTCATGTAAAGGGTCAAAATAATTATAAATAACATTAATAAATAAACCCTAGACGCGGAGAGTTACAAACATACAATCACTGACCATGAAGCAGAACTGCATATGTGTACATTGGGCTTTGAGACAAATTATTGCGATTTTTTTCACCTGGCTCTTATTATATGTTACACGGTTTCGAATAATCAGTGAATTAACAAAAAATTCGTTTTGTACTTAGATTATTAGCTAAAAGATTAGTATTGACTATCTAAAAAAAAAAAAAAAAAAAAAAAAAAAAAAAAAAAAAAAAAAAAAAAAAAAAAAAAAAAAAAAAAAAAAAAAAAAAAAAAAAAAAAAAAAAAAAAAAAAAATTGTAAACAAAGCTATAGTCTGTCTCATATAACTCTTCCATAGTCTGACGTTTCCATTCTGAGAAATCAGCCTGACAGTTCCATTGTTTGGAGCTTTGAACCTACATGTCTTCCTGGGAAAACAAGGCGTCTGTAAGCCTGTGTACAGACACACTTCTCAGAAGTGAAGTGCCAAAATACGAAATACTTACATGAGATAGACTATACCAAACAGATGTTATATATTTGCTCTGGTTTAGGCTTACAAACAATAAAAAGGTATAAAGAGGCGAGCATGGCGTTAATGTTAGCCACATGTGGTCGAGCTCGCAGAGATCTGGACCGGCCGGCGTGCATGACACGTGACTCGCCAGCCTCACACAGCGTTGAGTGACCTTGCAGTCTCTTCGGGGCCTTCGACCTTCGACCCGCCAAGTCACGCTGTTACCTACCATGTCCCGTCACAACAGCTGTTTGTTAGCAGGGGTAGAATATAGACAACATATAGTCTGTCTCACGTAAGAATTCCATTTTTCGGCAGTTTTCAAGACTAACATGTGTACCAATTTCTACAGGAAAATACTTTCAATTTTGATAAATTGCACAGTTTGAGAGCCATCTGAGTGCGTTTGTGCAAAAATCACTTTTGACAGAGGAAAACACTGTTTAGTTTGTGGAAACAGCTGTAAAACAAATGCCAACACAACTGTCAAAAATGGAATTATTTTATAAGACATACTTATAAGTATCTTCACACCGTATATTTCTAGAGCTATATAAAAATTCATCCTTCTCAGCTTGAACGTATAACTTTTCTTATAAACCAGGGAATAGAAAGATAGAAATATTATTTTTTAAGTTTTTCGTTTTGACATGACGTACTTGGAGATGATGGTTTATTGCGGAAAAATTTGACTGTTTGCTGGGTATTACCGTACGTTCAACTTATCTCTGTAAGTGGTGCTGTTACTCTATATGACTGAGCCAATAAGAATCCCGCTGTTGTAATATTCGATGCCTTTTGTTGGTCTACAGACAGCTACGGAGTCGTAGACATGTAGTGAGAAACTACAGAGTTTTCAAGGGTATGTTGGCACAATAAATTTTCGCGATATACCATTATCTTTAGGCATAGTTTATCGTTACATTCACGTTTTGGAATCCATACGGCATGGTTTCCGGTTATTTTGTGATAACTGTAGTAGCTCCTGTAAATAAAGCACTTCTGTCCGGTCCGTTGTTTCCCGTTGCATAATAGGCTGAAACTCAAAATTAAAATTTAAAAAATTCAATAATTTTTTTTTAAAATACAAATAATTTTTTTCTTTAATTTTATGAGCATGTAATTGTAGCCTTGCAATGTCTTTATCCACTGTGATTTTTTTTTTTAGTTTGTTATATCAATTGGTTTTAGTGTGGTCGTTAAAACGGAAACATGCAAAATATGACTTTAACAAGCCATTACGCGAAAACTATGACAGATAAAAAAATTTCATAAGTGTCAAATTTAGTCACATTTTGTGTCTAAAATAAGAAAAAAATGTCTGGTGCAAATAAAAAATTAAATAATGGTGATGAAAATTGCGGTAGACCGCGCCCTTAAGCGGCCTCCCTAAATAGGCCTGGCTGCGTTTGTGTGTGTGAAGCAGGAGCGATAATGTTGCCGTTGATCGACGTATGTAATACATTATCGCCTCTCCGCGCAAGACAGTCTGGAAAAGCAATTTCGGCCGTTTTTAGGGGCCTGAGAATGATGTTTCTAATAAACGTGCCAATTTTTTAAACTATAGTGACTTAGTTTGAAATGTGTATTCTTTTCGCAGATATAGAAATATAATGCACGTTAAATAGTTTAGTCAAAAAAGAATAATCGTAGCTCTCTGCAACGAATTTGAAGCGCAGGTAGGGAAGCCCCTTAAGGGCATGGGCCCGAGTTTCTTCGCATTTATTGTCAATTAATTTTTAAAACATAAATGGGAGCCAATATCGTAAAATCACTTCGTAACTTTGTTATGACTTATTTAAACTGCATACTCTAATTTTGTCGAGTCAGAAGACTGCAAAATAGTTGCTAATTAGTTAATTAACGAAATTTTCTTTTAATTGATAAATTAGCTATACTCATAAAACAGTTTGTCTAGTAAAATTACATTGCATAGTAAAACCAATTTGCAAAAAAGTTACGAAGCAATTTTACGATATTGACTCTCGTATGGATTTTAAAAAATAATTCTCTCGAAAGCCGAGAAACTCGGCTGAAACGCTGAAAACATCAACTGATTTCTACGCTTTTGTCGAAGTTAATATGGACAAAATACTCAATGAAAATCCTAGATAATGGTATTTTCACTTCTTTATGAGTAAATATTTATCAAGAATTACAAATTCGTTACGCGTGATCTCTTGCGCCGCAGTTAAATGCACGAGGTTCCGGCGTCAGAGATTGTGCCTCAGAGTTCGTAACACTGGAAACAATTTAGTTTAAAACGTTGGCTAAAACTATTGTCTAGGCTTGCTATTGTTTAACTTTCGCAAATTGGCTTCAGGAAAGCTGCAGTTATAGATTAATGCTTTTAGCGTTGAATTATGTAACACGCCCTCTTAAGGTGGTCGCCCGGGTGACATATTTGACATGTTCGAGACCCAGAAGTTCAAAATCTCTGAATGTAATCCAGGCGCGTGTATTACGCCTCTAGCGGCAAGTCAGAGAACTGGCGTGCTGTCATTCCGCTCGGTAGGCAGCCACCATATAGTTGTTCTGTAGCGAAAATTGTATTGTTTAATATTTGTACCTAATTTTGGCCAACGTTTAATTAATTGCATTTTCGTCCAATAAAAAGCAAAATGTATGTGATGTAATTATTTCAGTTATCACACACGTCAACGTCAAATTTCTACTTTTTAAGGAATTTACTCATGCTAAAAAGTAACCTAAAATATTGTATAATTCCAAGTTAAAATATTTGTCATGATATACTAAATAAAATCTCTAAAAACATTTCTTTGAAACGTTTTTCCATTTTTTAAATTAAATGTGTGAATATCACGCTGTATTATTTCCTTTCCGCAAATTTCTTAGATTTTAATCTATGTAAGTGAAAAACAGTTAACGCAAGTACAACATAACCATTATATCAGTTTAAAATAAAATGAAAATTTTCAAACAAGTATGGTTAAAATAAATATACAATAAAACGGTATTTTATGTAGGCCTACAGCCATATTGCACAACATAAAACGGGAAAATTTTTTTATAAACTGAGAAAGAACCACGAATCCATACATTCCGAGCTACGCTTGCCAACTGACGGCCCTAGACAGGAAAAATAAAATATCTATGTAGACCTACGTAAGTAATAGTAACAGGGCAACGCATTTTTAAAGTTATGTCTGTTTATTACTATGAGCGGTAAAGTCGTTGAAAAGTGTTCGAGATTATTTATGTTGACCTAAAGAATTATTTCAAATGTATAAACACTTTACAAAACCGCTACTTTCCGCATTCATGAACATATACTATTTAGGTTTATTATTCGAGTGTACGCCATCTTGACAAGTATATTTTCTTTTGCGCTTTGGTTACAGTGTAAATAAGAAACTACGTTTTCTGTGTACAGAAACAGGTTAGCCTTCCGTTACAGCCACGAGTATAAAATACGGTAGCAGAAATTATACGTGTCGTGTAAAGATGACTTTAACGGCTTCAGAAACAGCTTCCAGCCCCACTGCCTTGTTGGTATACCTCGTTTCGTTTAAGTTAAGTTAATATTGTCCTATCTTTGGGCACTTACTATTAACGTTACGTTATGTAATAGCAGGCCCGATTGAAGGCGACATTTACTGTATGTACGGAAGTTTTACAAGGAATCCCTAGCATGACTAAGCCTGGAAAATCTGTGTTTGCGCCTATATACCCGTTCCACCGTAAATGAATATTCTGGGAATACGTTTATATTTTCTGTCAGGATAAGGGTGTGACTGTAATTATAGACGCCATTTTTCACTTAAGTCATATCATATCATTAAAGATAGGGCAAAAATATGAAGAATTCCTCATAATAACATTTTTAAGACGGCGCTCAGTTTTTTTCTTTTTAGTAATTGAAGAAAAAGTTCATTATAGCATATGTAGTTCTATGTTTTCCTTTCGACAAAATGCAATAATAGCTCAATGCATACTGATTCAGATCTAATTTGCGCGCTGTAGGACCATATTGACTTTAGGTGACAAGAATTTTGCACCAACTTGATCTGGAAGCACGCCAGAAATGTCAACAGTAGTTACATTTAAAATGTAAACAGTTAAGTGCCCTCAGAACTTTCAAAATGTACTGCAGTTGCGTGAAACAGAGAACGTTTAAGATAGGGACACCTGATTTTCGCGAAAGTTTTTAGCGTCACTTTGTTTCAATGCTAAATGTGCAGCTCATATTTTGTGTATATTGGCAGCACTTCAATCTGTAGACGTGTCACTTGTTTAACTGTGCCAATCAGAACAAAGCTACTGCGGCTCCACACGTCTGAGATAAAATGAGCGGCCTCGGGACCGGAATAATTCACGGTGGTTCACTAACATGTATTATAGCCTCCAAGAAAGTTGCCCCTAACATAGTGATATCACATGATTACGCCTACATTTGTTTGCTTCTATATTAGTGACTGAGCCGCCTCCAGGAGTGTCAAGTTAGTCAAGGGCCAGTTACAAATGTGATGCGAACTTACAGTTGTTTCAATTATAGTTTGTGCTAAAAAGAAAATGAGAATTATTCACGTCCCTATAATGCCTACTCATCTGAAAATCAAACTTCCATATGTGTTTCCTATTTAAAAAATAACGGCCATGAATGTTTGTGCTTCTACTAAATATATGTAGGTGGTTCGGGAAAAAGTGAGCACTTTTGACAGTTTCCTGACACTTTTTTTTATATAAATAAAGCAGCCTTACTAAAAATCAGACTATAGATTATACAGAACTACAATTTTACCTTGTGAGGTTACAGTGAACAATACTTTTAAAATATTATTATTTACGAGATGGCCTTAAAAGTGCTCACTTTGTCGTGAACTGCTTATATCAATTAAATGTTCATTATTATTGCCTAAAAATTGAAAACTGCCTAACTATTAATTTAAGTAAATTTGCGTGTGTGCTATTCTGATTGCGCGTAGGGTAATGTAACTTGCCTGACGAGGGTTTCGAGAGCTCATCCGTAGTTTTCAAAATAATTCTTTAAGAACAATGTAGTGCTGGCTTATTTCTTAAGTATTGTCTTCATGTCAGTTTACCGCAAAAAAATCAACTTTTAAACAATATGCACGAACAAATAAAAGAGAGAAAATATATAACACAACAAAAGAAGGAAACTTTGTCTCGGGTGCCAGCTGCCTACGTATTTTGTTTGATTACATCCGTGAAATGAGATCTGTGTGCGAAGTCGCAGCATTAAAACATACACACGTGAAATTAGATACGCTGTACAAAGCGAGGTCGCAAAATTAAAACATCTGACTTGCAAGTTACGCACAAACGCTGCATACGTTTCTTGAGTCGTTTTGTAGCAGTTCAACGGCCGCACACTTGTCTGGCGTATGCCGTGTGGTTACGCTAACCGCCTGGAGCAGGTATTATCCACATGTGGTCCGCGGGCCAGATGCCTCCCAGAGAGATTTCTACTGGCTCGCCATTGAAATGTCATGAATCAGGAAAAAATATTTCACAATTATTCAATGTAAATTTCTTAAATGATAGTTCAGTCAACGTTGTCTGAATGATTTGTTTTTTGTGTCGCAAATTTGTTTTTATTAACGTAATCGCCAACCCCCGAGTATCTTAGGATATTATGGAACTAACGCAAGTGGTCCGGAGGTAAATTTAACTGAGCAGGCTTAGTCTAGAGTAAGGCTCGTACTAAACACAGTAACTAGGCCCACGAAATTTCCGCGAAAGGAATTTAGGCCGCAGTTTGTTTCAGGGCCTTACGTGCAGTTCTGCAGTTGTGGCTTCTAATCCGTGATAGGATGTTTGAACTCTCACGTGTTCGGGTGTCCTATCCTCAAATCGCAGATGTGTGGTGTTGCAGTAAGTAATCTTATTGTGATTGCCACTGTCCAATGAGTAGAGACATGAACTTTTCGCGAAAAGAAATTTGCCTCACTTTGTGTCAGTGACTTGTGTGCACGTCTGCAGACTTGCTTCACGGTCAGAGATTGGATGTTTTGACATTCGAGTGTCGTGGGGTTTTACACGTAAATCACAGACGTGTGGTGTTACAGTAACCTTATTGTGATTGGTACAGTCAAATGAGAAACGTCACAGTTCAAAGGCACGCTGCCAATATCTATGAAGCAGAACTGCAGACATGCACATAAGGCACTGGAACAAAGTGGGGCAAAATTCTTTTCGCGAAAAGTTCATGTCTCTACAGGCTATATCACTTAAACCGCAAGCAACTAATGAGCATCCGCTGTTCGCATCAGTTTACAGATATTCTTGCAGGCTAGCCTACATGGCAGTGAACCCGCGAATGTTTCCGGTTTCTAGCAGTAAGGTACTTAAACAAACTGGGGTAAATGGGCTTTACGTCTCGTCGACAGCGAGTACATTATAGAAGGTGACACACAACTTGGTACAATGACAGGAGCTGGCAGAGGAGTCGATCATGGTCTTTGTTAAGGAACCATCCCAGCATTCGCCTGGAGATATTACGGTAAACCATGGAAAACCGAAATTATGACGGCCGGAGCCGGGGATCGAACCCGGATCCTCCCGATTACGAGTCCAACGTGTTAATGTTGTGCCACCTCGCTCGGTTAACCAACTGAGACAAAGTTATTTTCGCTAGAAGTTTATGACCCTAATTACGGTTAATTCTACTGCATGTTGGAAATAAAGTGTGTTTTCTAATGCAGAGTTTGGCACAGGGAAATGTTCTGTCGCTTGTTGCGCTGCTATCTCTAACAGGTCTAATAAAATACGAGACCGAAGTAGAAATAAATATAACTAGGCTTAGCAAAGAGAGAAGTAATTTAATTTAATTTTGAAGTGAAAAGCAAGCCAATTTTGGTAAAACCAGTATGGCGAACCCATTTTTTATCCTAACCATCGTGACCATCCAAGGGCGAAAAGGACACATTCGTGTTGAAAGTGTAAAAATCCGTGCCGTACTCTCAAATTAACGTCTGAGGTCATAACAAATAATTTTTTCAAAATAATTGTTCTAGATAAGTTGGTTTTCAAAAATGTTCACTTTACCGCGAACCGACAAGCCGCAACGATAAGAACAAGACGTGTGAGCAAGGGAACATCTGCTAACACTCGCTGGCCAGAACAGTGTCGGCATGGGCTCGTGAAAGCTGAGTTTGTTTGCAAGATGGCAAGTGGCGCGAAAGTTGCGTGCGGATTGCAGACGGCGATGTTTGCAAGGCGGCGCGTCGTAGACTTGTATCAGCTAAGTGGATCAGTAGACGGCGCGGCGGGACGGGCGAGATGCCAGACAGAGTGGTGCCGCAGGGCTGCCAACCCATGCCCGTGTATGACCGGCCGGCGCGGGTGGCTGCCCTGCAAGGCCACCTTCACGGCCGCACCGGACTTCAACAATTCAAAACTTTGGCATTTGACTTTGAACATTTGACTTTACATTGGCTTTCAAAATATGGCTCAAGGCGCTTACGGAAACCTTACTCGATAGCGTAGACATTACTTGAAAAAAAAACCGGCCGGAAACGTTGTGCGAGTACAGTCTAACTCTGTCCGAAATCTCTAAATATTCATCTCAATCTCTTCGCCGGATCTACTCAGGTTTACCCTGCAGACGAAAAACAGGAAAGATCCGATCACGTGAACAATACTGCCGAGTCGATTATACCTACTACGTTTTTATAAACGCCTTTATGGAGTCGTACACGGAGTCGGCAAAGCTAAAGTCAAGTAGTTTTGACTTTAAGTTTTCGGGAAACTGAAAACCTTAAGTCAAAGTCATGATGGCCGTTTGTAGATAAGCAATAGATATGTTTGTTATTTTAAAAGTGTGTGTTGTCAGTATCATTATACTATGCATTACGGGGATTTAATGACATTTTTCAAATAGGTGTTTCTTGGGGCCTTAATGTATTCTGAAAACCTTGTAATAGCATTATTGAAGTATTTGTAGGTGAGCTCTAGCAGGGGCGTAGACAAGGGTGGGGGGAGAGATTTTTTTTAGTATTCTAACACCCCCCCCCCGCCCCCAAATAAGCCATAAGATTTTTTTTAAATCGTACTAAATGATTAAACATATTTTGACCAGCGTAGTATTCAATGTTTCGTTACGAAAAACTTCTATGCACCTTGAAATCCTAATTTTACCGGGGGATGACCCCTGGACCCCCCATTTAAAGGGGTTGGTCGGTGTTTATTATATTATTTTATATTATTCTCAGGTAAAACACACTCCTCCTATGAACTCTTGTCTACGTTGTGTCAATAGATAGTGTCAGGTGTGTAGACAAGAAAACAGGGGGGGGGGGGGAGATTTGCTAACTGCAATTAGATTTGTAAAAGCGTAGCGGCAAACAAAGATAAGTTTTGTCCAAAATTCTATTAGTATGTATTATGTTCTTCAGTTAGGCTAAAGTTCCATAAATTTACTTTAAAGACAAGATATGACACAAACTACTAAAATTCAATATGGCGACGATCTCTCCCTCTCAACGGGTTTACACAAATAAATACTTACTTAAAAAGTTGCTACGAATTTACAGTTCTTTGAGACGTAGCTTGTGCTTATCAGAAATGATTTTTTTTATTGTCCCTAGCTATTACCGTGTGCGCACGGCTAGGTCACAGAATATTTAGGAATACAGAAGTGAAATAGCCGGCAGAACGACGAACTCAGTCACACTCGTCGGCAAAATGTTTTCGCTGGCCAGCAACATGACTATAACACCTAGGACTACCACCAATCAGCGTAAGGCTGCTGCCCTGCTAGCCGGCAGCCAGGCCAATAGGAAATCTTCTGTAACTTGCAGGAGCCAAACAAACATGGGGTTGGTATCAACAACCTCGGGCAGCCAATAAGCTACGAAGTTCGCCCATATCAAATGAGCCGCCATGTCATTTCGCGTCTGTATTACTATTTAGTCTGTTGCTGGGTATTGCCCCGATGTTGGAAAACGATGATAGGGGGTAGGAGGGGGGTGGCAGTACTCCTAAGTTGTTTTACGAGGTTGCGACGTGAAAGTCGTGACGTAACTGCGGACATGTAACAGAGTAGACGTGGGCGCGGTGCAGACACATCTTTCACTCAGGAAACTGGCACTAGTTCCTTCACCTTCGGTATGTACAGTTACTACTACTTCGTGCATTTACACTTAGTGCACAATTTCCTCTTTCCAGGGGCTTATGTTTTCACGCAGCGGACTTTACGCTTCGGCCTCCCATCAGGCAGGGAGTCAGGATCCGCCCGACCATCGCATTGTCCTCAAGCTAACAGTTACTGGGAGTTTCGTACCAATCGGAGTAGTAGATTTTGTGATATAGCTGTGCGAAAAGGCCGTTTGTAGCCATGTTGGATGGCTAGGAAGTAGTATTTGCAATGCCCGTTATGTTTTGAAAGTACTTTATAATCCTTCTCTGAAACGTGTTTTGTTTTCGTATATAGGTACAGTACATTGAGAGTATGTAAGATAGTTTTTCCAATAAACACATATTTCTAACCCACTGCATCGTAGTTCGGCAGCCAGGGAGGCGGGCGCCTTTATACTAGCTTTTCAGAAGAAGTTTCCACTTTTTTTTATCTTTCCTGTAAATTACAGCTGAAACCACTTTTTTATATTGTTAAATAACAACTGCCTTATTTATTCAATGCAATTTCTGACGGTAAAAATTAACTCTTTTCTTATATATATTTTCAAGCGTATAAATAATTTAATTTTTATCATTGTGAAAGTAATAAAATAATTAATTTTTTTTTCTACAAGAAAATATTTTTTGCTCTTATTTTGAAGGAAATGTAGTTTAAATGTTCTTACTGCCATGTTAATAAATATATTAATATAATTTTTTTCTTATTTTAAAGGAAATACATGGTTTAAACGTTCTTATCTTCAAGCAAAAAAGTTATACAATTTTTCTTGTCTTCTGTTCACACCAATGCCATCCGAGTTTGATTTCCGGTGGTTTAGACTCGAATTTTCGTACGTGCACAGTAAAAAATAAATAAATAAATAAAAAAATTCGTACTTTACAAGCAAACGTTTGCAAACTGATGTCAGAACATTTATCAGTCTTAGGCACAGCAACAAGAATGTCGAAGGTCAACAAAGTGGTTTAAACGTTCCAAATACCTGTGGGGTTAGTGGGATATGTTTTTATGAGCAGTGTGTTTAACAAAATAACTTTCAAAGGCTTGTCACATTTTACAAAGTACTTTGTAATTTTACAACAAAACTTCTTTAACACTTAAAACAATTGCAAAATGTACAAGAATTTACTTTGAAAAGTGTTTGTAAATATCCATACATGTTTGTATTTGTTCAAGCATATTCTGTAAAGCTTACAATATATTTGTAATCTTAAAAAAGTTTTTTGGAAATTAGTTTTCAAAAAATGTTTTTTTGTAACAGTATGAACCTTTTTTATTTATTTATTATTTTATTCTAAACTTTGGAATAGTGGCTCTGATCTGTGTTAATTTCAAATCAACCCCACTCTAGCAATGAAAACCCAACTGTTTATGGTTGCTGCCTACATGAGAGCCATGGCGTGATAAAGGATACGGATTTATACGTTACATTATATTCGGTAGTGCTCAGTAATTTTTAATGATATCAATTTAGGAGTGAAATCGTTTTCTTCACTGACAAAAGGAAAATATTGCTACAGAAATTATGAGGTGATTTTCGAGTGTTTTGATAAGTGGTTATGTTTAAAAAAAATCACTCCTAAAGATCCTCAAGCGCTGTGTGCTTCACAGAGATGAACAAAAATGTGAGTTGTGACTTACACGTATTGAGGTCATCGCATATATTTTAACATTTAACACGTGTATCCATATCCTTGATCGTGCCAAAGCTCTGGGATTGGAAACGCTAAATGTCTTCATTTCACTTAAATTACTGTTTTCCAACTAATAAATAACACAAATCGTACTGCCCTAAAGTGTATAAGAGAGATTATTTCCTTCCTTATATTCATTCATAAATTATAAATTTTATTTTAAGAAATATAGTGAAAATTTTCTTATCTTCGAGCATACATAACTCTCTCTCTCTCTCTCTCTCTCTCTCTCTCTATATATATATATATATATATATATATATATATATATATATATACATACATATATAATTTTATAAATGATTGTAATTCCCAAGCAAAAAAATCTTACCTTGTAGCAATTTAATAATATAAGATAACTTGGGGGAAGATGCAACACGTAAGGAATTTTAAAGCAATAATGTTTGCATTTATTGTGTAAAAAGTATTACGATAAGAGTACGATTTTCGTTGGACATTTTTACTATTCATTAATGAGCTATTAAGTGTTTTAGAACAAGTTTAAATAATAAACAACTATGACTGGCATCTTCCCCGAGTTACCTTAATTGTTCTTATGTCCAATAAAATATTAAATTATAAATTATTTCTCTAAACGCAATTACCGTTTATTTGCCATCAAGAAAATGCCAGAGAAAATAGAAATCATTCGTTATCTGTAGAGACCTGAAAAATTCGCGTTTTCGCTCGGGCACAAGCTATAATTCCAACAACTGTAAGTTTGTGTCACTTTAACATGGCCTTTGGTTATTTGACACCTCCTGAATGTCTCTGAACCAATAATGAAAATGTAACTAATGCAGGCTTTAACAGTAAGCAGCTAACGAGCATCTGCTGTCCGCTTCAGTTCACATATATTCTTGCAGGCTAGCCTGCAGGTCAGTGAACCCGCGAATTTTTCTGGTTTCTAGTTATTTGTCAATAAAAAAATGTAATGCAGATGTATTTTGAGGATGAAACGCTGGCAGCCTCAATAAACCTGACTTAGGCCTTAACGTTACGGATATATTAAATTTCTTAAAATTTAGGTATGGCATAGCATCTTTGCCATTGTTTTGTTCATCGTGAAGTAGCTGCCGCCCTTAAGGCCATGATCTTTTATTTATTTCAAACAATTGCAAATAACTCGAATATTTTTTAACCAAATTGTTTGAAAAAATTTTAAACTGTGTACAGTCATACGATACACAACTTTGCCAGAGCGTTTTTAAAAATAATGTACCGTTTGCTAGCAAAAAAATTATTTTGCTTCATTCTGGCTTATTTTGACAACAAAATATGTGATATTTCAGGGGCAAAATTCTAAAAATCCATTAGGCGTATGACAACAGAAAAATTCAGATACAAACGAAGTTGTATATGTGTTCAAACTGTAAGAATGAATTTTTGATATATGTATTAATTTGCGTTAAATAAAACATTTTTGAAACCACTGCAAAACTAAAGAGCGAGGCCTTAATATCTCATATCAGTTTACGTATTATTATATTTGGCCGACCTCAGAGGGCCAAAATACATGTGACATACAGTACTTATTTCAGTAAACATGCCGAGGCGTAACTCTAGACCCTGACGAGTAAAAATAACGTAACTCTTAACTGTGAGTTTTTGTAGAAAACCTGTAAATCCAAGAGGGGTGGGTTCATTAGGTGCATTGAAAGTGACTAAACATTTTCCTATCTATTTATTTGTACAGATTTTCGACAGTACGTCTGTGGTACTGTCAGTAGAATCAAGTACATTGAAATATTAAGTACATAAATAACATAATTTTTTGGCATGGTTATAATTTTTTTTTACGTAAACCAAATTTTAATTTCCAGTTTAAGTTGTAATACTTATGAATGATACAACATTGTATTTAAAATGTACCATTCGGTTTTCCTGATATTTACCAATTTCCTTTTTGAATTTTCTCAAGAAACTCAATTATCAAATTTTGGCGAAAAGCGCAAAGCCCGGAAGTATAATTACGTTTCTGACATCAGCATTTGAACGATGGCCAAACGTATTTTATAAGATTAATATTCTAAGTTTTTGGATATTTATTTATTGCGCTAATGTTTTATGGCATTACTTAAAACCAGAAACACATTAAGTGTTGAAATTTTCGCGGATAACTTAACGACCGTTTTTGTAAGGTACTGTATTAGTAAAGGTGGTAAAATTATATCAAGCCTTTTTCGTCGGCGCTGTTTTTAACACAAATAGGAAATTACGGAACAGGTTCCTGGGGAAAATGAACTAGAATTCTAATTTGTTTGTTTAAGACAGTCAAGATAAATACTGCTGGACCTTGGAATGCGACTTAATTGCTACGACATTAACGGCCAAGGACTAAACTGATAGTTTATGGCCAGGTGACAGTTTAGTCTTCCTACCTGTGGCCACCTGGCTAAGCCTCCAGCTGTGGAGAGTTCCAGCTGAAAGTGTTATAAAAGCATGAATAATAATTAAGGCGCTCACCTACTGGCCGTGTGTTTGTGTGAGTGAGTCACGGTGCCAAGGGCGATGTTGACTTGCTCATCTGGTGCGGTATCGCCTCTACCGCAAAGCACTGGAACTGCGTACATTGGTATCGTAGATCACTTTCCTGACTGACACTTTCAGTTGTGAACCCCATCTTTTTATGGGTGACAGCTTTTTAGGAAAGTCCATTACATGTTTCTTACAGTATTTCCTCACGAATCCCGTGAGTAATTGTCCAGATATAATAGGTTGGAAAAGCTTTTCTAAACTATCTTGAGAGGTTCCGAAATATTTTGTGTAATTTACGTGATTCTTTGAATCGCAGATTATGTTCAGTTATGTATAGTAAAGTGAAGTTTAGTCTGCTACCAAATGAAAACGCGAATTTTGCATGTCTCTAGTCATACTGCAAAGGGGCACTTGATTTTTGCGAGATTTTTTTGCACCAGCTTCTTTCATTGTTTTATGTTCACCCTGCAGCTCTGATCCATAGTCGGTGCGTGACTGTTTTTAATGCTTAGCGTTTTGGGTGTTCCACTCACAAATCACAGACATGTGGTATCACAGTACCTTTATTGCGATTGTCACAGTCGAACGAGAGACATCACTAGAGGCAATGATTTTTGGTGAAAAGAATTATGCAGCATTTTGTTTCAATGCCTCACGTTCACATATACAGCTCTGGTACGTAGTTATTGCCAGCGTGCATTCGTGTAGAGACGTCACTCATTTGACTGTGCCAATGAGAATAACGTCACTGCGACACCGCCCGTCTGCGATTTGCGGGTAGATACCAAATATGTAGAGACATGAACTTTTCGCGAAAAGAAATTTGCCTCACTTTGTGTCAGTGACTTGTGTGCACGTCTGCAGACTTGCTTCACGGCCAGAGATTGGATGTTTTGACATTCGTGTGTCGTGGGGTTTTACACGTAAATCACAGACGTGTGGTGTTACAGTAACCTTATTGTGATTGGTACAGTCAAATGAGAAACGTCACAGTTCAAAGGCACGCTGCCAATATCTATGAAGTATAACTGCAGACGTGCACATAAGGCACTGGAACAAAGTGGGGCAAAATTCTTTTCGCGAAAAATTCATGTCTCTACAAATATGTTGAGAGTTAAGAACAGCCAATCACTGACCACGAAGCAGAACTGCAGATGTTCACGTAAGGCATTGAAACATACTGGGGGAAAATACTTTTCGTGAAAATCACGTGCCTCTGCTGTTTGTTGAAGACAATGGAAAATCACGAAAATATTTAAAGTCAACATAGTCTCCAATAATTTGTATATCTTTTCCTACTATTATGGAATTATGTAATATGTGACACGTGTGAATATATTTTGGACATATCACAGATGTTCTGTGTTAAATCTGTACTGTTCTAACTAAGCTTGTTGGAGAGAGAAGCCATGCTTAAAATAAACGATAAATAGAGATGATGGTTAGAGATGGTGAAATTCCGCGAATTCAATTACCTGCACGTTAGAATCAAATATCCTGTGCATACTCAAGTCCCGACCATTTGTCTACTAGCTGATACTAAGTGGAACAGCAGACAATGAACGAATAGACAGTTGTTGAGTATGCATAGGATATTTGATTCTAGCATGCAGGTAATTGAATTCGCGAAATTTCACCATATCTAATGATGGCATACCGTGAAAATGTTTTGTGACAACATACACTTGAAACTTGGCACATGTCTGTGCGTGCGAGTTCCCTAATACTCCCAAGACTGCAGCTCGTCAAGGACAGCTTCGTATAGGCTTCTTCACCACTGCCTAATGGCATCTATGCGCAATACACTCAAATGGCATCTCGACTGAGATTCACTTCAAACTGTCGGCCTATATTTTAACGGTCTCTATTTTAAATACAGATATTTCGCGATAAAGTGAGAACTTTTGAAGATTGTCTAGAATAATAATATTTGAAAGTGTTATTTATTTTGGTCCGAGACGTTAAGTTTTTATTATACTCTGTCTCATATAAGGATTCTATTATTCGACAATTGTGTTTCCATTCGTTTTTACAGTTGTTGCCATGGAATAAGCAGTGTTATCCTCCCTCGTAATCAATTTTTGTACTAACATACTCAGCTGGCTCTCAGACTGTTCAGTACAACAAAAATAAAAGTATATTTCAGTAGAAATATGTACACATGGTGGTCTTCAGAACTGTCAAAAAATTTAATTCTTATGTGAGACAGACTATATAGTACAGTCTGTACACTAATCATTTCTTAGGATAATTTTTTGTTACTAAAAGGCGGTGGCATGAATCTATAAATTATGTGCAAGGAAAAAAGTAACTAGGACTCAATAAGCGCTTGCTTGATCACGGACCACCTATCAAAGTATAATGCAGGTTTCAAGACTGCTCTGACGTTTCTGTATATAAAATAAAGTAAATAAATCTGATTATAGGCTACACTTGATTAATGCGTGTTATTGGAAAACATAAAAATTATAGATATGAATCGTTAGGAATTTTAAGACAAAAGTGTATGTTTTCAACACAAATTGCAAGTTTGTGTGCATCCGTTGCAAAATTGTAGGCCTACACCTCAACGTATTCACAGAAAATGTTACTGTATACATTAACATTCATGAAAGTCACACACACACTGAATGAAATTTATTTGTACGCAATGTTTCTTGCCAAATGATTTTGTGGTAAGCACAAAATAATTTTTAGTGACCACATTTTTTAGTAAGTTACTGAGAGTTGAATGTATTTTGTGATGAGCACAAAGAAATAAGCTGCGTAAACACCACAAAATATATACATTGTATCTGTCACAAAATATGATTATTTATCGTGTCCTGGCTGAGCTGACCTCCCTAGGAAGAGGTCCTCAGCCAGACGGTCGAAGCCAGAAGTTTGTTTATTTATTTGTTAGGCTCTGCAACGTTTGACTATTAGCGCAACTATCGATTTAAGTAGTTATGTAGGATTTGTTTTCTTGATATGTATATATTATGATAATGTTGGTATGCATGCATGTAATGTGTGTATGTATGAAATAGATAAACTCCGACATAATTTGACCGATCAGCATGAAACTTGGCATACACGTTTATTTTTTTCATGAAGATTTGTAATAGTAGTAATAAAAATAATAATAATAATAATACATCGTCTTTATTTTCACTGTGGCGAAGTTAAAGCATTGTCACCTTCTCTTACACTTAACCACAAACGGAAGGACTAGATTACACTTAAAATTACATACATTAAACTTTATGACATTTGTTATTTGTAATCCACACGGATTCCTATAGTACTTCTATAATGATACTAGAGTAAAATATGAAATTCTTTGTCGATAGATGGAGTTATAAACAGCCAATCACTGACCATGAAGCAGAGCTGCAGGTGTGAACGTAATACATTGAAACAAAGCGGGGTGAAAATATTTTCCCGGAAACTTCCTGTCCCAAAGATAGGATGTGTTTTAAACACGTCTCGTACTTCGTATAGTGGTTATTGTTTAAAAAAAACTACTCATATTTAAGTGTTGCAGCCTGTAAGGAATGAATAAATGAACTTGTATGTTCGACCCTGTGGCTGCAGACCGCTTTCTAGGGAGCTCAGCACAGCACGGACGGCACGGTGGTTGTCGGCGAACTGTACTCCCGAGGTCTCGGAGAACTTGTGCGGGCATGGTAGCGTGTGTGTGTGCGGGTAATTTGTGCTGCGCCGCATGTAATAACCACAGCTTCCTCTGTATGCGAGGCGTATAGACGTCAGCAGTAACTTGCCCCAACACACCGGCGTCAGCAGCTACGTGGACGTCCCCGCATCAGCCCGCCACAGCCTGCTCGTCACAATCCATAGTCGATTCACCGTCAATTCAGCACTTTTCAAACCCTGGTTATTACTTCCCTTTCAGTAAATCTGCAGTGTTTTTAAGCGGTAAGCACCAGTAAAAAGTATTCGTCAAAAGCAGTGGCGAAACATGCTCTCCAATTTTTTCAAGTCAGAAATTTGGAATTGCTTTACAAATTTTAATTTTATTTTACAAAAGCAAAGATGTATACAACAGTATTTGACCAGCAGGCCTACTTTACACAGATATTTCATAAAAAATAAAATAATGCAACATTTGAGCGCCCATTCGCTATTGTTTTGAGCGCCCTTTCCATCGTTTAGGGGGGGGGATGTATACCCTGTCCCCACAGTTGTTACGTCACTGATTATAAAGGCAGCCGCCTGCCCAGGGCACCGAGTGGTGTACAGAGCTACTGAGCGTGAGTACGTCGTGTCTGCTTAGGAGCAGCATTCAAAGATCGTAACGTACGCGTATATCCATTTCAGGTTCTCCGTGCAGTTCTAAAGTTTGTTTTTACGCTGATGAAAATGGGGGAAATGGGTGTTTGGCAGTTATTTATTTAGGTACGAAAATCTTGACGTAGAATCTTTTAAAAGCGAATAGGCGTGTGCAATATGCCTTTATCATTAACATTACGTCATATAATGGTAGGTTCACCCATAGAGCCGTGTTGTCGGCGAGATGCTGAGGCCACGAGGAGGCGTGAAGCGCGTATTGTGTCGTCCATAATGCTTCCGCATTTATAAGCTCCGAACTCGCAAAATACGACCACCCATACGCCACTTTAGTTAAGCCATTTTTAAAGTAATACTAAAGTAAGTTGTATTATTTTTATAATACTTGACATGTAGCCTGAGACATTAATTTACACTGTAAATTATTTCATTTTAGTGAGTTAGTTGGGTGTATGCTGCCGCTACATACACATTTGTACTTTAATATACCGTTATGCGAATACTGTAAATGCTAAAAATTTTCCATATGTGCATAATGTTACCTCTAGTGACGTATACACAACTAACACTATTTCATGGTGAGTTTTCAGTCCGGAGGCTGGTTTGAATCTCTGGACTAAACCCCTGATGGATGAGTCATAGTGATTCTGCATTGTCTTCTGCAGCTTGGTGATGAGCGGCCATCTTAACATCCGGGCCTAAAACCGGGGAGATAACTGTACAGTTTTCTCACCAGCCGGGAATCAAACCCGGGACTATTACTCTTTCTAACCACTGAGCCAAGGAGTTGGACTGCTGTTTCACACAAACATACAATCATGCATTTTTCACAATTGAACGACTTTAATTAACGCCAGGGTGAACGAATCGATACATAATCGAACTACAGCAGACACATGCACAGACTATTTTGATACATCTCAGAACTTTTTAACGTCAGGTTGTTCGTCGTGTAGTTCATTACGTGAACAAGTAGACTAACGTGATAATTATTCTCCTTGCATAATGTTTGTGTTGTACATTGTGCAGCTGACATTGTATCGCCTTCACTCTGCAACGTGGTTTCGCGAAGATAGCAGGCTGTGTGTATAATTTTTTTAAAATATGAGTGACAAGCTGTCAGAAAAGTGCACTCGAGGATGTAACAGACGTTATGTAAGTCACGAGGCTAACCAGAGCAGGGTAAAGTTTCAATTTTAGTAGTTTTAAAAGTGGTCCGAGTAAAGTTTACTTGCGTCCGAACAGTGGACCGCACACGCATGAGTAGATGCACTGATTTTTTGTGAAAATAATTTTTTACCATTATGTTTCAATGCCTTTATGTGCGCATCTGCAGTTTTACTTCATGGCCATTGATTGGATGTCTTCAACTACCAGTGCCTTGAGGTTGTACCCGCACGTCACAGACGTGTGGTGCCGCAGTAACATTATCCTCACTGGCATAGTCCAATGAGCGACGCATCTGTGCAAATGCACACTACCAATTACCATGAAGCAAAGCTGCAGGTGTGCATGTAAGACATTTAAACAAGTTGGTGCAAAGCTATTTTCACCAAAAATCAGTGACTCTACGCGTGAGTTTGAACACTATCCGACTAACTTCTGGTGATCATACCTGGTCATGTGATCGAGAAAACCTAACTAGAGCAGGTTATTTTTTGTAAACGAGCGCTCGTGCTGTTTGCACGGCAACGCTGCCCGCCGGGCGAAACCGAGGTTGCAGACTAACCTACTAGGGCGAAAGGCCGTTGGCAATGAACTTCTCGAGGTCGTTGGTGGATTTGGGGGGGGGGGGGCTGGCTAGTCGTGAAAAGGTAAGGACCGACGGAGTAAGGGCAAAAAAGTTAAGTAATTGCGATTCGGGTGGGCAGGTCCGGGATGAACGAAACGTGCTCTGTTAATCGGATACTATCAACGGCCGAGAAAAAACCGGACCTGTGTACAATGGCAGCGTGTCGAATCCTGTACGGAGCGTAAACTTCGCAACCTGTCCCTCCTTGTCGAGGACACTAACGACACGATCATTCTCCTTGGCTAACTCCACTTGCTGCTCGTCAAGCTCGACAAGATTCCATCTTAGCACGCGCTCACACCTCTCGTTGTATCCCAATTACCCAGAATTCTAGGCTGCGACACCATCATATTTAGGGATGGTGTTTAAAGAAGATGTTTCATCGTGGGATAACTTGAATGTTTGCTCGGTTTGACCTTAGTATCAGCTTGCCAGAAGATTACTGACTTTCGCTTGTATGTACTTGGAACTGTTACCCTATATGACTGAGCCAATTACAATCCCTCTCTGATAGTGATTTATCGCGAAAAAAGTTGGCTGTTTGTTAGGCTACAATGTTATGTTCATTTCCTTTTCTTCCTTTATTGGAGAGTTCCTATTTGTCTGAGTGATTGCTAATTCTTAGGGACAGGAATTTTTGGTGAACAGATTTTTGCCCCACTTTGTTCAATGCCTTACGTGCACACCTGCAGCTCAACTTCATGGTTATTGACAAGAGTATTTTGTGCAGAGTTGTTAATTCATTTGACTGTGCCAATCAGTACACGGACAACTGCCACACATCACGTCTGTGATTTGCGGGTTTAACCTCCACACGCTGGGTGTTACGGCATCCAATCACTGACCACAAAGCCGAGATGCAGGTGTGCACGTAAGGCACTGAAACAAAGTGCTGCAAAAATCTTTTCGCGAAATTTCCTATCTCTTCTAATCCTTGTGCGTTACGACTGAACATCTGCGGTTTGTCTGTAAACAGCTAGACCGCGGGGCACAACCATCGGCTGATCTCTCTCACACAAACACGCTCAAACGTACAGAGACAACGATTGACGCAGTGGCTAAGACGCTCGCCTCCCACCATGTCGATGCGTACTGGATTCCCGGCGGAAGTCGACGCGGATTTTCGCATGCAGGGATCGTGCTGGAGGATACCATTGTTCGGCGGGTATTCTCAGGGATCTCTCGTTACCTCTGCTATCCTATATAAACACAAACACAGGGAGTCCAGAAACGACCGTATGATAAGCACACCACATGAATCCTAGGCTGAATTAGAGGCGAAAATGTTGGTGGCAAAATGTTGTACGACATTTTACATGCACAATGTGGGAACATAGCACGATGTAAGTCGCTCCTTACGCTCCACAGATATCTTATCTTACTACTGCGGTTTCGTTCATCATATTGTGGGCGCAGGTTTAAATACACAGCAGTTCAAACATAATTCCATGTTTACTCGACGTAACATACACAAAATAGTAAGGAGGGACTTTCACCGTGCAGTGTTGCCACATTGTGCGCGAAAATGTCGTCGTCCAGCATTTTGCTACTATCATTGTCGTCTCTAGTTTAGGTCAGGATTCGCGTAGTATGCTTATTATACTGCCGTTTATGGACATTATGTGTACCGCAACATTGTTGACAAACTGAAACTAACCCATTAACAAAAGTTGGAAATGTCTCATGGGAATATTCTAGTCCATGTTTATACATTTAATGAAATTATGTTCACGATGAAGTGAGTACATTTTTTCGACCTTGCCGAAATACCGTTTTTAGCAAACTGAAACTAACCCATTAACAAAAGTTGGAAATGTCTCATGGGAATATTCTAGTCCATGTTTATACATTTAATGAAATTATGTTCACGATGAAGTGAGTACATTTTTTCGACCTTGCCGAAATACCGTTTTTAGCAAATAGCTTTCTTCCCACTACTTGTTAATGAAACTATTGCCTCGTGACTTGACGAAAACAGTTCATAAATTGTATTGCTTTGTAAAGTTACTGATGAAACAACTCAGCTCTTCGTTTTTACCTGCTAGTAGCTTTGATGGTTAAAGTTTTTTCCAGTCCGCTAGAATACTCTGTTGGCTGTTGCAGCGGCCTTTCAATGAACTCGTTGAAATCCGCGTACTGTAGGAAAATTAATCTTGCCTGCAGACTTCCGTAGGCTTACCTTTACCTACACTTAGTCACTGCTTCTATCCTGTCTTACTAAAGGCGGTAACACAATTGACAACTTTAGCATTTCACTTTAACGTTTGACTTTACGGTAGATTTCAGTGCATGGCTTCTTACGTAGTCGTACTCAATGGCGTCAGCAAAGCTAAACTTAAGCAATCTTGACATTACGTTTTCGTAAAACTGAAGCCTGAAGTCAAAATAAAGATGGCCGTTTGCATAGAACCAATAGATGGAGACAATGGAATATCGCGAAAATATTTAACATAGTCTCCAAAAAACTGTAGTAAATTATCTCAGCCGTGACACGTGTGAACAGTTTTCTGACAAATCACACACGTTCTGTGTTAAAACTGTACAGTTCTAATTGGGTCTGTTGAAGAGGGACACAGTGCTTCATATAAACGATAGCCAATATAGGTGCAAAACCTTCAGTGTTATACATAGTATGTTGGAGCCTAGCAAACAATCAACTTTTTCCGAGATTTACCAGTTTCTCTACCAATAGATAGGTTTGGTATTATGAAAAAGTGTTTATTCATAAGTAGCACTGGGATTAAATGAAAAATAAAAAAAGAGTCTTAAGAGCTATATACAGCTGGCGCATAAACATTGTTGCAGGTTATTAAATGAAAGTTGTTTTAAGCAAGACTACTAAACGTGTATTTAATTCCTTTATGTGTGAAAAGAAATCAGATTTAAAACTATGCTTCTCTACTTTTATTTTATAGATATCATGCTTAGAAACATGGTTTCGGAACACCTCAAGACTGCCAAAAAGAAAAAAAAACGGCCTTTTCAGACTACTGCCACGTAAAAACTATCAACTGAAATCGTAAAACAAAAATAGAGAAGCATGCGTTGGGCGTTCTACTTATCTATGAAATTTCTGTAAATAAAAAATTAGAATCACAGCTTAAAGTCCCATAGTAAAAAGCTAACGACCAAACCACTGTCCACCGTTTTCGCGCCCCGCACATAAAGGCGACATGGTTGTTGACACACGAGACAATCTAGCTTTTATCGACCCCCCCATCCTTGTTACCGAACCCCAAACGTGGCATATAGTGCGCGATGTATTGGGCTCTTAAATGTATTCCAAAAACCGTAGTGAACTGTAGATATTGCGTCAACAGTTTGACGTTGCTTTTTACCTGATAAATATTTTAAACTACGGTAAAGTTTATAAGACTAGGTGTTAGTTTTGGATAATTTACATATTGTACATTTTATACCAAATATATAATGACGTATAACATTATTTCCGTAGTGAAAAAAAAATCCTTAATTGTTTTTCAACTGTCGTTACTTTAACCACGGATACATAAAGTCAAATGTTGCAGTATTCAACTGTGTATTGGCCTATAATCTAAAAAAAAGTGTGTATTCCTCAGAGTGATGAAATCTAAAGCCCCTTACACATGCAATTTCATTGTACACGTAGGCGTACACATCTTGTTCAATGCGGCTGGCACCTTGTGGCTGGCCGACTTGTATGCAAGTATCGTGCATGCAAGGTCTTGTATTTTAGCCAGAATCGTTTGAGACGGTTCTATTTTTCATGCACCTTCTTGTTCAAGTCGTCGTTTATATCTGCATTTCGTCCATTTGCGTACGTTAATTGATACTGTCATTGTTTGTTATTTAAGAGTAGGAAACGAACTGAAGACTTGATTGTTTGTTAATGGGTTTTATATGCCATACTATAGTTAGTCACAATGGTAGTTAAGCTCCAAATTATTATGTATGTACTGTTCGGAACGAGTCCTATAATCGAGCTCATTAGAACATCAGACAAAGAAAAAAAAATTAAAATAAAAACACTCGAAAAAAAAAACAAAACAAATAAGAGCCCTCATATTTCCGGATTTTAGTGGCATCCAGGTTTATTAAAGCAAGGTACGTTCATGGGGATTGTTCACAAGATGGTGTACACCTTACACATTCTTGTTCAATTGTTTGTGATCACCGTGGCGTACAAGAAATTGACCCGTGTTTATTAGGCTTAAGATAGCAAGTGGTTGAAGCTTGTTTGAAGGGCCTACTTTGTGGTGAATGGCAAATAAGCGGCGTTGGTGACAGGGACAGCAGTGGTGAAGACGAGGCCGTGTGACGAGTGTCCTTTCACCAAACAAAGTAGCGGCTACATGTGTGAGTGGGCGGGGCTTGTTCAGAATGAAGCAACTTGTTGCCAGAGTGAATGACGAACTGCAAGAGTCGTTGACTTTTGCTTCCACCAGACTGCTTCGTCAGTTCCTCTTCCCGTCATATTGCTGGCGACACTCCTCACACATTCAATGATGTCAAGATACTAGCAAGTGTCGAAAACGCTGTATTTTTATCCTGGTTACGTATTATTAATAGATAGAGCCACGATTATTTCGCGTATTGATTCTAGGTCAGGTTTAAATGCCAATAATGTATACCTACTTCACTACTCCTGTGATTAGACGACACCTGTTTCAACACATATTTGGCGACTGTAAGCCAGTGATAAATAAGTAAACAAGTCGTGGTGGTAACACGTGTTACTGTTAGAGGCCAACGGATATTTGACTTTAGCCAGTGTGTATAGGTCTGAGAAGTCTAGGCTGTTGCCAGATTAATACGCGAAGTACTCGTGCCTCTATTAATCGAGACAGGAAAAATTCGTGCATTCATGCTAGAATCCATGGTCCTATACATGCTCAAGCCCCGTCTATTCGTTCATTGTCTGCTGTTCCACTGAGTAGTAGCTAGTGGACAAATGATCGGGGCTTGAGTATGCATAGTATAGTTGATTCTAAAACTAGATGACAATGCAATATATGAAGGAAGATTTGCAAAATAATTATTTAAATTAAAACATTTGATGTACCACATGAAACTATCTGCCGATGATCTAGAGATTTGAAGTTTTTAAAGTAGCCCATAAATTGACCACATTGCAATGTAATACAAAGTGTATAGTGAGATTATTATTTAAGTAGTTAAATATACCGCGTTAACCTTATGGGTTAGATATTGAAACTTAAAACATAGCTCTGGATATTAGATGACAGTGCAATACCAACTCACTTTCTTGTATGTAGACTTGCTTGTTTTCCTGCTTGGTGAAAATTTTGGTTTATTTAAAATTGAATGCAAAATTTCACACACCTAATACTAATCAAATATCAATTCTATACGACGTTTTTAAAACGGACTAAAAGTATACAATATTTTTCTTAAGAAAATACTTGTAACGAAAAATGCGGGTGCATGCAATACGTAATTCATGAATGAATACTTCATCTAAATAACTAACAAATTTATTGCACAACAAATGATTTGAACTGTTGTGTGAGATTTCTCAACAAAATCTACTCTCTACACGCTTTACTATGATTTCTTACATGCATCCCATGTTTTATTTTTAAAGCTTACAAGTATTTCCATGGGACAAATTATTTTTGCTTCGTTTTGAAACCTGGTATATTTTTTATGAAACAATTATTTTTTACTGTTTTTGCAGCAGGGACCCTGTGGTAAAATTATTTCTGGGACCCTTTGATTTATCGTAAAAAAATCCTTTACAACACACAGAGACCGGAAAAATTAGCAGGTTCACGTGTAGACTATCTTCCCAGAATATCCTTCAGCCGCACAACACATGCTCATTGGCTGTTCGGTGACACAGTGATACCACATGATTAAGGCCACAATATTGTCGCGAAACTATTTTTGCCCCACTTTGTTTCAGTGTCTGACGTGCACATCGGCAGGTCTGCTTCATGATTATTGGCAGCGTGTCTTTGTTCAGACACCGCTCTCATTTGATTGCACCAATCACAATTAGATTATTGTGACTCCGTACGTCTCTAATTTTCCAAGATAAGTCAGGGTAAAATATTCCAATCACAGACGAGAGCTGCAGATGTGCGGATGACGCAATGAAACCTAATGTTGCAAAAATATTTTCGCCATAAAATCGTGGCTCTGATTTGAGATATGTTTGTATCACTTAATCTCAGTACCTTACGTGCACAGTAGCTACTCTGCTTCGTGTTTATTGGCAGCGTGATTGTGTAGAAGTGTCACTTATTAGACTGTGCCAATCAGAACAAGGTTGTTGCGACAATACATGTCTATGATTAGCCGCTAGAACCCCAAGACACTGAGAGTTAAAAACGTTCAATCACTGGCTACGAAGCAGAGCTGCAGGTGCACACGTAAGGCATTGAAACAAAGTTGTGCAAAAAATTTTCACGCAAATCAGATGACCCTGCACGTAATTGGACATGTATTTATTTGTATCTTTATTATTGACTCAACGCCTTCAAGAAGCGTTGGTTAAATCAAGAGACAATTGCGAAAGCGACAGGAACCTGAAGTTGCTTCAATTATTGTTTATGCACAAAAGAAAACGCGAATTTTTCAATTTCACTAATAACACATAAACTTACTCAACGCTAGTATCGACGTACAACCCAACGAGGTGACGCAACGGTAGCACGTTGGAGTCGCATTCGGGAGGACCGAGTTCCATTCTCGGCCACGACCAGTCTTATTTCGGTGTCTTCGGGTTTACCGAAATCATTCCAGGCGAATGCTGAGATGATTAATAAATAATAATTAGAGACTGTGAATCATCGCAAGAAATCCTTCATGCTACTTCATTGTTACAAAATAGAATAGCGGCCTGCACATTTTATAAGGATTGGAAGATGACTATACGAGCGGCGAAGCGTGGTCGTGTTCCAAGGCAAGCACTATGTGTAGGGCACGGTAGTTCTCGCGAAAAGATTTTTGCCCCACTTTGTTTCAGTGTCTTATGTGCACACCTGCAGCTCAACTTCTTGATTATTGGCATAGTGTCCTTGTGCAGAGTTATTATTCATTTGACTGTACCAATCAGTACAAGGATAACTGTGACGCAACACAGCTGTGATTTTCAGGTTTAACCTCTAGACGTTGTATGTTAAGGCATCCAATCACTGACCACAAAGTAGAGATGCAGGTAAGGCTCTGAAACAAAGTGGGGCAAAATTCTTTTCGCGAAAACTACCGGGCCCTAACTATGAGATATAACTAAAAACATGAACTTTTCGCGAAAAGAATTTTGCCCCACTTTGTTCCAGTGCCTTATGTGCACGTCTGCAGTTCTGCTTCATAGATATTGGCAGCGTGCCTTTGAACTGTGACATTTCTCATTTGACTGTACCAATCACAATAAGGTTACTGTAACACCACACGTCTGTGATTTGCGTGTAAAACCCCACGACACACGAATGTCAAAACATCTAATCTCTGACCGTGAAGCAAGTCTGCAGACGTGCACACAAGTCACTGACACAAAGTGAGGCAAATTTCTTTTCGCGAAAAGTTCATGTCTCTTGATATAACTATACACTTTGAGCACGTGGCAGATGTGTTGTTGAGATATCGACATCGGTGTATTACTGGAGGATTAGTTCCTCGCTACTGGCTGTGCAGTGTACCTGCTCCTGCCAGTCAAATGGTTCCACAGACAACCGAGAGTTATGTATAGTCACTACTAGTCACCGCTTACCCTAGAATACTTCACGTTTCTCCACTGCGCTATACATAATATACATACAGTTATTTAAAGACGAGTCACAAATATTCAGTAGTTGAGTACCAGAGATAACATTGGTCCAGTCAGATGGCGACACGCCAATAACAAATAATAACATTAGATGTGGACATGTTATATTGCATTATTGTATTTATTTTCATGTTATGTTGTGTGTGTGTATATATATATATATATATATATATATATATATATACACATATATTTATTTATTTGGTTTAAAACTGTAGCTGGATAACTAGGTATATGGACATATCTACTTGCAACATAGAAAATTGATTTTTGTCTTAGATCTAATTATTTACTAAATTCAAATTTGTGTTGCAGCAATACTCCTAATTAATGTGTTTGTAAATACATACACGTCAGTAGGAACAATAATAAGGGCAGTGTAGATATCGGCAGATAACTTAAACTTGGGAACGTGTAATTGTACTAAACTCCCGATGTACAGTATTTCTCAGTTACACGTGAATGTATATGTAAACAAGTGGTGTTGTATTGATCGTATCAACACAGCTCGCCACTGCTGCGTTTATGATAAAGTATAACTGCCACGCTGAAGACGTCCTCATGCAATAACAGTTCTGTATTGGGGTTATATCTGTCGGAAGTTCAGCTAAGACGTAGCATGAGAGAGTCCCGATCCCTACATCCTTGTTAGCCGTTAGATTAAATGTGTGTCACGTGACAGTGTGCCGGGAGCCACACAGTTTTTTTTTTTTCGTAGAAATAATGTTTGCACCAACATGTTGCAGTTACTTGCGTGCACATCTGCAGCTTTGCTTCATGGTTATTGGCAGCGAGTATTTTTGCGGAGGTGTCGCTCAGCTGCGCATGTTCTAAGTTACCTACTGTATTTCTGATTGTCAGTTTTTCATATTGGATAAATAAAATATTAATATTTTTTTATTTTTATTTCTTAACATTGTCATTTGGACGATGTTACGTATCACGAAACTACGTGACATTTGTTACATACGTATAAGGTATTCTCCAGCTTTGAATCAATTATAAGAAAAAATATTTTAGTCCTATAACCTATTGAGATAAATATTAACTTCATAGGACTAAAATATTTTTGTAAGAATGTTTCATATATTAAAAAGTTTTAGCGTATTTTACTGATATCTAACAATTTGAGCATAGTCTACATAACACCGTTAAATTTACGGTTTCAAATGCAGGATTGTTTTAACACAAATAATTCAGTGTCTTTTTATAGGCCTACATATCATGACGCAGCCCATGAGCTGGTTCTTCAGTGGGAACTATTTCATTTCACATGC
>PNEQ01074214.1:31271-74169 GCA_003012365.1 Medauroidea extradentata
TTGTGTCAGTGACTTGTGTGCACGTCTGCAGACTTGCTTCACGGTCAGAGATTGGATGTTTTGACATTCGTGTGTCGTGGGGTTTTACACGCAAATCACAGACGTGTGGTGTTACAGTAACCTTATTGTGATTGGTACAGTCAAATGAGAAACGTCACAGTTCAAAGGCACGCTGCCAATATCTATGAAGCAGAACTGCGGACGTGCACAAAAGGCATTAGAACAAAGTGGGGCAAAATTCTTTTCGCGGAAAGTTCATGTCTCTAGCCATTACACAAAAAAATTATTAAAGCAAAAAAAAAAAAAATAATTCCAGTAAGAAATAGTCAAAACGTATGTCTACAAAACAAACCACGTAACGTGTCAATGTAATCGTTATTAAAACAATTTAAACTATTGATGAACTCCTCCCCCTTGTAATGTCTCTTGACAAATGATACCTGCGCCGCTCAGTGCACGTGGTTTAGTTTTATCGACAGTGAGTGTACCGGTTGGTGGATTCATTCGACAAGCACGTGTCGCGACCCAGCGCCCTGCCCCGTCTGTTCTACACTTCTCCCGAATTTGCATCTCGAAATAACACTGTGTTTATGCTAATGTCGCCGAGTTTTCTAATTGGCCCTCGTAATAGTGAGGCTCCGAGGCCTGGCCGGGTTGCTGGGTTAATTAGTGCGCCGAACATTTTGTGTCTCAGCTTGCTACGAGACTCGCGTTCAAAAGCGCTCCAGATAACGGTTTGGTTTAAGATGGTGTGGTGCACTAACTAACCAATCAAATGTCAGTTGACATCTCTAGGTTTCTAGAAGGCATTACTGAAAATTCAAAAAATATAAAACGGGTTTTGGAGCTACATGAGCAAATCTGTTACCATAATGACTTAATTGTTTTGCGTAATATAATCTATATGCTCTGTCCACTCTAAGGTTGCAGCTGAAATAACAATTGCTAACGAAATAAATCAAAGCAATTGAATTATATCTTCATTCCTCTCATTGTGATTGTGCCGTAGCATTGTTACCTTGTATTTTTCAATATTTCAAATGAAATTTACGCTGTGCAAAAGTGTTATTGACATTCACTTGAATGAATTAGCTGCAACCTTAGAAAGAATAGAGTAGCGCAGTTACACATAATACGTGTGTAGGGATCCCTGTTTTTCGCAGAAATATTTTTTCATCAACTGGTTTCAATGCCATGTGTGCACATCTGCAGCTCTGCTTCGTGGTCAGTGATTGAATGTTTATAACTCTCAACGTCTCAGGGTTTAACCCGCAGTTCACAGACGTGTGGTGTCACAGATCTGGTTGGCGCAGGCGACTCAGCGACGACTGCACAAATACACTCTGCTAAAAAACATGAAGCACAGCTGTAGATGTGCACGTAAGTCACGGGAACAAGTCGGTACAAAATTCTTTTCACCAATAATTAGTGCCTCTAACCGTGTAGGGAGGCCCCGGAAACAGATGTTCCAACAAGCATGATGTTTAGAAAGTAGCTGATATGTCTTTTCAAAATATTTCTTTTTCGTACACAGGCGCATTGTGAACAAGTATAATAACTTCAAAAAGGAACATGGATTTCTGACCCGTTGCAACGCAGATCGACAGTCATGTATTCAAGTCTCTTAATGTCACTCTAGCGTTTACCACAGCTATATTTTTTTTTCTCACTCGGTCTGTCCCAATGCATGCTACATGTCAGTCTGTGCCAAACAAAGGGAATGACTTGTAAGAAACTCACAACCAAGAGTGTCTATTATCGGCACAGTTTATCGCTCATTGTTCTAACTGCGTGTACTCTTATTGGTTATAGTTTCTGACGTAACCCCAAATTAACATACAATTAAAATAACATTTACTATAATGCTCTCATAGAATTTAAAATCAGTATTTCATAAATAAGAAGATATTTCTACATGTTCACTAGCGCCAACTCTTCCCCCTCCTTTCTCCACACACATAAAGGGTCTCAGGCGATCCGTGGATACTGACTGCACCGTGTGAATTAGTGACCAAAACTGAACAGAAAATACTCTTTGGGTAAAGTTGCAGTCTCTTAGTTTATGAGATACGTCTAAACTACAATTGGGTTGCTGGCACTTTCATGCCATTTTTCTCGTAAGCAAAGAGCTGGCGACTTTTTACCAACAAGCGTTTTCCTCTTAGTTTTGGTCACATATTCGTGTGGTGCTATACTTGCCCACCAGTTAACTTACTATTTACATCACCTTAGCTTTTTTTTTACCTTAGTGAAACTTTTCTTATAAACTAAGGGCATTGCGACTTTTGCAAAAGAGTATTATTTGCCTAGCTTTTGTGTCGTTTTCACTTGCCACAATCAATATCCGCGAATTACACCACACAGTAAACACACACAGTACACATACATACACACATACGTATTGCAACGACAGCATCTTAATCAACCTCTTGGCTACTTTGAGTGTGACGAACGTAATATGACGTCGTCCGACGATGGATGGTAGAATGTTCCAGAGCACGCTGGCTCTTGCTCATTGCTGTACACATACTTACCGCACACAGCAGAAAATATCCACCCTCAGTGGAGAAGGAGTAAAATTAATTTCTTGTAACCATTCACAAGCAAGCTTGGGGCGGTTTGTTAAATTCGCCACGTTAGCCTGGGGCAATCTTTATATTAGAGGTGTTGAAATAGTAGCCCGAGTAGAGGTTTCAAAGCGTTCAGCAAAAAATTTGTACCCCGGCTTAGCTTGCAGGCTTGTAGACATAACATGGTGTTCGAGCAAATCTGGTCTCACAAACATACTGTACGCAACCGCAACAGGTTAACATAGCCGCTTTATGAGTATGGGCCTGAAAAATAACCGTTTTCTTTTGGGCACAAGCTAATTGTCTGGCGTTCTCAATTGTCTGTTGAATTATTTGCTCCTCTCTGAAGAGCGCTGTGATATACAAAGAAGCTACTGAATTCAGACTTAATCATTTCGTATCACTGTGTCAACGAGCAGCCAATGAGGCTCGCCTTCAGGTCAGTGAACTCGCAAATTTTTCCGGTTTCTACTTGTAAAGGGTCGTGATGAATGGTGTGCTGCACAAATAGAGATTGTCAACATACGGCGTTACTGATAATTAGAGATGGTGATTTATTGCGGGAAGAGTAGACAGTTTGCTACGAAAGAACGCGTGTGATTTGTCTGTAAACAGTTACAACGTGCTACACAACCATATTCCAAACATATCCGGGGGGCCTCTACTCATATTTGGACAATATGCAGGCAGAAAATATTACCGCTATTATACGCCACATCTACTGATAATGTACGTAAGAGTGCGATTTACAAGCCATTGACTTGGTAATTAATGAGTCCCTGCTGTCTTATCGCCTCTGGTATTAATCGATGTCACGTCCGCAGACGTCGACTGGCAGATTCGAAGTGATGGCGGGATCACAGGTCGTGTCATATTCGCTGCTCTGAGGTCGTCCTTGTCGCAGATGACCCCACAGCTGACGTGCGGCCTGGTTTGCAGCGCCCGTATAGTTGGTGCGCAACTTTGCAGCAGCATCAACTCAACACATACGCTGTTAGTATTACTAGCAACCTGAAAATACGTGTTTTTTTTTTGTCTTGCGCTACGAATCAAACCAAATAAATACATAGGCGTAGCGTAGTTGTGTTCAATGGCGTGCGGTATTTTCACCGACGATACGCTTCGAGCTTGTGACAGTTGTGATGTACGGACCGAGGTGTATTACCGGATAATTCCTACCTTGCCTCTTGTACGCTACTGGCTGTGGAGTGCGTCTGCCTCTACCAGTCTTGTGGTTCCACAAACAACTCAAAGTTGTGGATAGTCATTGCTAGACATCCCTGTTTTTAGCTAACAGAATTTTGCCCCAGTTTGTTTCAGTGTCTTACGTGCACATCTGCAATTCTACTTCATGGCTATTGGCAGCGTGTCTATGTGAATAGCCGTGCCTCATTTGACTGAGCCAATTACAATAACATTCCTGCAACACCACACGTCTGCGATTTGAAGGTAGAATCGCAAGGCTTGTGAGTGTTTAAATATCCAATCACTGACCACGAAGCAGAACTGCAGATGTGCACTTAAGTCACCGAAACAAAGTGGGGGAAAATTCTTTTCAAGAAAAGCAGGGGTCCCTAGTCATTGCTAATTGCCGCACACTTTGGAACACTCCACGCAACGCCACTGAATAGCTATAAATTTGTGTAACTTAAAAATAGATATTTAAAACTAAATTTTTTTTTTCTGTTAGAAACACGGAAATTGGGAAGGCGATAAGTCGACTGTAATGTGCGTCAAACACCTCATCGCCTTTATACTCGGAGTACTGAACTAGTCTGCAGTGTTTTCGTAGAGAGTGTTTTCAAACGGGACTTCAAACTATGACCCTGTTATTTTATTTGTGGTAAGTGTGTGTTAAAGTCCAATGCAAGTTTGCACAATTGTGTTTTAAGATTACCCAGAAACTGGAATGTGAAAATCTGTCTTACCACTGTTCAAGAGTAATCATGTTTTAATAAGCGGACGGTATTTTTAAAATGACATGGACATAGTTCAAAATATGTCTTCTCTTCGTAGATAAACTCATTGGAAACACGTATAATAATTACACACGATAAAGCAGTTTTCGTCCCACGCTACAGCACAGCTCGTGCGCCAGGTCAAACAAACTGGCTTATTCGCTTCCTCATGGAGGGCAATGAGCTAGTGATTACACATGGCGAAACATCGCGACAATCCTTTCTGCCAGAATATTCTCCAAAACAGTGCAGTATCATGCGTCTTGTATGATTGCACGACGTTTATTTGGCACGGCTGACTTGTTTACTGACGACACAGACGTTCTGTCGTAGCGCTACCAGATTTACATTGAAGTCTGCAAGAAGTCAACTTTCCCCGCGATAGATCAACATACCTACAAATTAATGATAAAAGAAACAACCAAAATTTTACATTATCTTGTGGTATCACTGTGTCTGCGAGCACACTATGATAAGTAGGGCCCGGTAGTTTTCGCGAAAAGATTTTTGCATCACTTTGTTTCAGTGTCTTACGTGCGCACCTGCATCTCTGCTTTGTGGTCAGTGATTGGATGCCGTAACACCCAGCGTGTGGAGGTTAAACCTGCAAATCACAGACGTGATGTGTCGCAGTTATCCGTGTACTGATTGGCACAGTCAAATTAATAACGACGCTGCACAAAAACACTCTGTCAATAACGATGAAGTTGAGCAGCAGGTGGGCACGTAAGACACTGAAACAAAGTGCGGCAAGAATCTTTTCGCGAAAACTACCGGGCCCTAATGATAAGTTGATGTCTACTTGTGAACACAGATATGCTTAGAGGTCTGTGAACCCGTTATTTTTTTAATCTCTTGTAATTATCAGTGTATACAGTGTGACAGTACGCAGTCTGACTCGGAATACACTCCATGTAATTATCTTGTAATGAAAGCTTTTATGCAATCAGTTTTTTGGTGGGTCGCGGTTGGCCCAGATACTATAGCACCCGCCCCCTACCCTCCCAGGCAATCCCAGTTTGATTCTTGGCGAGGCCGACCCTCGATTTTTCAACATGTAGGAAACGCGGTGGATGTCGTTGGCTGGTGGGTTTGTGTTTTCCGGGGTACTCCCATATCCCTCGTCCTTTCCATTCCGCTGCTTCTCAATCGTAGGCGTTATTTCATATAATTCTTCTGGGTTCGTCAGTCGCCCAATCAGAAGTGTTTTCTTGGAGCGTGATATTCTGCCCTCGTACAACCTCTCCAAATGTTATAGAGTCAAGAGTTCGTGTCGAAAATATATTTTTACACTGTCTTGTTTCAATGCCTGTTGTGCATATCTGCAGCTCTGCTTCATGGTTATTGGTTGGATGTTTTAACATTCACTTTTCTTGGCTATCTACCGGCAAATCACAGACGTATTGTGTCACAATTACCTTACTCTGATTGGTGCAGTAGAATGAGACACAACTGCCAATAATAATGAAGCAGAACTGCCGATGTGCATGCAAGGCATTGATACCAAATGGTACAAAAATATTTTCATGGTGCACTTGTGTTTCTTGTAATTATCATTATCATAAAATTTTAATACTAAATTGAGTTGCTCGGTATTTTAATTACATTTATAAAACAGCGTGCGACGTCTAATTCCAGTGTAAATTATTACTTTACATCAAATCCATTGGTTTTGTTTTGGTGAATATTCCCATTATATGAGATAATGGCAACATAACGTTCATTAACCTTCTGCAATGCGATAAGTTCGTAATCAGGACACTGGTTCGTGCCGAGGATTAACAGCCCAGAAGTTGTACACTAATAATAGATATTCTGTATGTAGAGCCACTCATTTGTCGCGATAAGATTCCACAAACGAGCTAAGAAGCTTTAACTTGGGCCGATAGGCTATGACTAGAGACGGGAAAAATTCGCGTGTTCACTGGCTAGCCTCCAAGAATATATGTGTAGTCAAGTAGACAACAGTTGTTCATTAGCTGTTCGTCGACACAGTGGAATGGGCCTGCATTTAATTACATTGTTATTATTGGCTCATCGACTTCAAGGCGGTGTCAAATAAGTCAACGGCCAATTATGAAAGTAGCACGACCATGTACAGTTGCTGGAATTCTAGCTTGTGCTTGAAAGAAAACACGAATTCGTCAGGTCTCTAACTATGACTACTCCGCGTTCTATGTGCCTGTCTCGAACTATGGCATTTTACTGTCGGAGCCACGTAATTCTGGTTAGAACAGAAAAGTAGTAAGTCTTTGCACAAATAGACATGACCTATTGGTAGAACCACTATTTTAAGTGAAAAATAATACTGCGCCAACTTGTTTCAGTGCTTCATGTGTACGTCTGCAGTTGCGGGGTCAATGATATAAACTTTTCATGTCTCAGCTTCTCGAAGCTCTACCCACAAATCACAGACGTGTGGTGTCGTACTAACCTTGTTCTGATTGGCTCAGTCATATGAGCGACGCCTCTTCACAAATACACTCTGCAATAACATGGAACATAGTTGTAAGGCAATGAAACAAGTTGATGCAAAATACTTGTCAACAAAAAATCAGTGGCTCTACAGATTGGTAGAGAAGCGCTGCAGGTGTGCATATAGGATATGTAATTCTATCAAGCTCGGGAATCTTTTCACCAGTAGTGGGTAGCTATATTCGTGGGTCTGGCAAGAAGTTGCGATGTTTTTGTTTGCATAAGTACAGTTGTTGTTGGTTGTTTGCCTTGATGGCGTGTGACAGCGAGGTAACTGCAGATCGCTTATCCGCACTTGTTTCTAAGCTGGGGCTGGGAGTGTAGAGGAAAGTCGCCGTACATGGCAGCCGGGCGACCCTGGCCTTGGAACAAAGCTCCTGCTGTCTTATACCGCCACGCTGCCTGCCTCTGTAACGGCCACCTCGTACTTCAAGTGCAAGTATTTTACACGTTCCTTATCTTAAATTGCGGAGCACTGAAGCCCTTCGTCACGTTATAAAATTTTTCCTTCCAGTCGCTTCAAATAAAGTTCCTCGAGTCAGTGACGTGTCGTGGTCGTGTTTACTAGATCTTTTGTAATCACTCAGTAGTAAGGGGCACCAGCACATCAGCGTGTCAGTGTCTGTAGAGTCAACCAGCGCACAACTCTGTACAGATCTTGACAACTGCAACTCTACCTGGCAACAACCCACGAGCCGCCACTGCTTTGAACACGACCACGATACGTCACTGACTCAAATATAGTTGGATGGTAGTGACGTCACGAAAACATCATTATCTCGGCCATATTTTTTGGAGAATGTTTGATGTCTTTCCTTTTCATCAATTATTTATAATTTTTACAGGTCCTATAGTTGAATGGCATTTGGTTTGCTCAGCCAATCACAATTACGCTCTGTGTAAACGGAAATATCATAAGTTTCATTCCTGCGCCGTGTTGAGTTCGGAACGAAAATGTTACTGTAATTTTAAGCTACTGATAAAGTAATTAAATGTAAATTAAATTTACCGACTAATTGTTTGGCGCTGTTTATTTTTAAAATATGGAAGTAATGTTCGTAAATACCACTTATTCAAAAATTTTATTTTCGTCTGCTGTTAAAATTAATTATTTAATATATATATAATACAGAAAAATAACGTATAATATAATATTTCTGAGATAACATTTGTTGCTAAGAACCCAAAAGCCCATCATTTCAACCGTCATAATTTATTGCTGAAAATACTGCAGAAAAATTATACCTTTTGGTTATCCCTGATGTTTTCCCACTTATTAATTTATTTAGTGTCGTTTACATACTGAATGCACTTAAATTTAAATTTATACCATAACTTTGCAACTATTTTAACGTAACTAAACACATAGGTTAGCTCCAAGGAAATGTGTGACAGTGTGACATGTCTTCAAACATATTTGATAGTAATCGACCAACTTAATTTGACGTTGACGTTTAATGACCATATTTCTTAAAATTATCGTTTTCCAACTTAATAATTGGAGACAGAAATTGGACAGTTACAGGGCGGCCGTAAGGGCGACATAGCAGGCGCATCACACTTCACTCTAGACTCATTTGATACTGTAGTATTAAGCATAAAGGTGCAGTATAGACGCATATACGTTTTATTTAAAGATTCTGTACCAACATTTCCGTACCTAATACAAACACCCGAATTTTCTCCATTTTCGTCCGTGAGAAAGTACACTTTAAAAATTACTGGATAAACAGACTGGAAGTTGTTTGCACACTGAGCGTTACTTCTAAACAGACTTCACGCAACTTGAACCGTTTTTGAATAAACTTATACCTGCCGAAGATCCGAACACCTCTAGTTTTCCCGGTTAGGCGGCCACCTCAAGCGCGGACCAAAGTCACGTGACTTAGGCTAAAGTTAATTCTGCTACCAGTTAGAAAGAACAGGTGTATTCTAATGAGAGAGTTTGGCACAGGGAACAATTTTGCCGCCATTTGTTCTGCTATCGCTAATGAGACTAATAAAATACAAGACCGTAGTTAAAATTAAATCTTACTAGGCTTGAAGTGAAAAACAGTCAAATTTTGGCTTTTAAATAATCAACTTCGTATAACTTTATGTTCAGGAAAGCTACACATCTTATCGATACCAGTGCAACAAGTGGCAGGAATTGTCGCTTGCCAAACCAATTACAGTGAGTTTCTGTAGTAAATTTAACTTTACTTAGACAAGGAACAATGTCTCCAGCACTAGGGTTACCAACTGTCCCGTTTTATAGAATTATCATGAATGGACGTCAGACGGGACAAAATTTTTCCCGTATTTCAGGTTTTCTAGGTATCAAAATAAACTGTACCATAATGAAAAGCTACTGATTGATGGATAAACAATTGCCAAATATAACTTATGTATATGCATATTTTGTTGTAACACCGATGTGTGCAGGAATTGTGTTAATTATGTGCGATATCTATTTTTTTTTTTTTTTTTTTTTACATTTAAGGTGGTACTAAAATTAATGTGTTATCAATAATAGTTTTTTTACTATTCAAGTAAATGTCAAGTGTATGTCGAGTTGTCAGAAATGTCCCTTATAGTTAAGGGAAAGAAAAATTCGAGAATTCAATGACATGCACGATATAATCCAGTCCTATGCATACTCAAGCTCCAACTAAGTTATGTGTCCATCAGCTGCTGCGTCACTGGAACAGCAGACAATGAACGAATAGACGTGGCTTGCTTATGCATAGGGCAGTCAATTCTCAGATGCAGGTAATTTAATTCACGAATTTTTCCTTTCCTTACTTGATTCGGATAAGGTTGGCAACCCTATGTCGCACACAGGTAGCTAATATTAAAGCATTCATTGTTGTGTTTGTAGAGAGCAGCTCGTGGCAGCCATGCACGTGAGCGGAGTAACCCTACTGTGGCTTCTGCTGGCAGTCGCCGCACTACCACTGCTGGCGTCCTATCGGCAATTGAGGACAGACAGACGTGAGTATGCCGTCTACCTGCACTTCGCATCTTCCTCTCTTACATTAGTCTAGAGCCACAAGTTTGCTAATTTTGTTTCAACACATTACGTGCACATTGGCAGCTTTGACTCGTGGTTATTAGCAGCGTGTCTTCAGACACGTCTCTTGACTGTACCAATCAGAATATGTTTATTGAGAAACCATAAGGCTGTTATTTGCCAGTAGACAAGTGAAAGTTAAAACATCTACCGACCATGAACACGTTAGTCTCGCATTCTGGAGGATCCGGGTCCGAATCCTGGCTCCAGCCATCCTGTATGGTTTCAGTTTCCCATGATTTCCCGAAATCGCTCCAGGTGAATGCTGGGATGGTTCCTTAACAAAAACCGTGGCCGACTCCTCTGCCAGCTCCTGTCATTACACCAAGTAGTGTGTCGCCGTCTCTAATGACTTCGCTGTTAGCGAGACGTAAAACCCACTCACCTACTTTCATGACTATGAAACAAAGCTGCAGATGTGCACATAAGGCATGGAAGCAAAATGTTTCAAATATCTTTTCGCCACAAATTCGTGGGTCTAGATGTAGTTTGATTCACTATTTTTATCAGTAAGTATGTTATTGTTGTGGCCACTTTAGTCATGCGCATAAAACAATCACTTTTACCGTGCCAAATGTTCCCCGTTACAAAATAATGACACTAGCAACAGTTTGAGAAAAATGTAAAACTTTTATTTGTTGCTATGTCGCGACAAAACTGTTGATAAACCCGCTGTTACAGAAGTTATCAAGATGACACCTACAAATCTTAGTTCATAAGTGTTCGTTGACGACGACGTCATTAGAGACGGAACCAAAAACTCTTACAACCTGGCCGATGGGAGGAAACGACTATGACCTGTATGTTGACATAACCCTGTCCTGGTGCGATTTTTGAAAACCACGGTACACTGAAATCAGGATGGCCTGATCAAAGATCGAACTTGGACCCTCACGAGTGCGTGTCCAGTGTATCGCCACTGTACCACCTCGCTCTAGAACTGTGTAAGAAAACGGTTAACCAAATATTCCGTGCTGTCTGGTGAAGCACAGACTGTCCACGTACGAGGTGCGTGCTAAATTATACGCAGCTGAGTTGGACCTTCGTGAAGTGAAGAGATTTTGGTCAGTACTCAACATCTACGTCTTTAGCGCTGGTGAGGGGTGACATTATGTGAGTGTGGAGCAGCGCCGTGCTGGACGATGCCGTTGGTCGGCGGGTTTTCTCGGGAATCTCCCGTTTTCCCCGCCCTTTCATTCCGGTGCTGTTCCATACTCACCTCATGCCACCCCTCACCAGCTCTAAAGACCTTGATGTTAAGCGCTGACCAAAATCTCTTACTCTAGCTTGTGCCGAACAGAATACGCAAATTTTTCAAGTTGCGCGAATGCAGTGGCATTGCATGGTTGTGATCCAAGCCGTGCCACAGACTAAATAGTAATACAGACGTGAAATGACGTGGCGGCTCGTTTGATACGGGCGAACTCCATCGCTTATTGGCTGTCCGAGGTTTGATTCCAGCCCCATGACTGTTTGGCTCCTGCATGTTACGGTAGGTTTCCTATTGGCCAGGTTGTCGGCTAGCAGAGTAGCCACCTAACGCTGATTGGCAGTAGGCGTCACCGCCATGTTGCTGGCCAGGGAAGCCAATTTACTGGCGTATGTGACTGAGTTCGCTGTCCTACCAGGTATTTCACTTCTGTATTCCTAAATATTCTGTGGCCTTGCGGTATTACCTACGACTAGAGCACGTGGCAGTTGCGTTGCAGATATCTTGTATTACTGGATAATTCGTACCTCGCCTCTTGTACGCTACAAGATACTGGCTCAAGAGCCTAATGGGTCTACAAACAACTCAGCGATGTGTATGGCCATTGTTTAGCACCACACAATTTGGAGCATTCCACGCTACACCACTGCGTGAATGTAGAAAGTTTGGCAACCATCACGCCACTGGATAGGCCCTAAATACTACTCGGCATGAACATTCTTTTATTCATTGTTATTTTCTTTTTTGCGAAATGTGTACGCTTTTTATACGTCCATAAATTACGAATGGATAAACTAACTCATGTGCAACCAGATATTATAGAAACATGCAGATGGAGAGTTACGTGTGTTCTTTGGTGCGGGGTGTTTCGAGGCCCTTAGACGGAAGGGGTAGGAGACCATCCACCATATTGATATGTGAAAAAAAAAGTTGTTGGTTACCATACAACGTGTATAATTTGGCTGTGGTTTGTCCAAACATAACCTTATTTCTAATAGATCTGCAGGGACAGCTGATTGCACTCCGCCATATTGTTGGGTGATTTAAAATATCAGCTTGACCTTCGTATAGACTGCTAATACTCTATTTGTGTTTTGCTATTATCTCTGGGTGCAACAAGTAGCCGTTAGTATTTAAATCTCATCCGCTAAGATTTTGCAAACGATTCGCAAAGAGCGCAACTAAACGACTTCCTATTATCATCGCACCAAATCTCGTTTTCCATGAATGTGTTTCTTGTGAAACGAGGCGTGTATGATATATTTTTTATATTACACAGCGCAACTGTTTGCTCTTGCCCGGGGTTGTGATTGTCGGGTAGCGGAATTATTGCGACAGACTGTTTCAGCTAACACACGCCCCACGCCCTCGGCAGACATTTCCTGGTAAAATTGCATAGCGACCAGTTAACCTAGTCTGTTTTACGTTTTAGGGTAGAGCAGCATTTAAACGACGCAATAGTTATTCTTGTACGAAACTTTTCATGATTTTAGTTTTGTTGTTTATTATTTCTTCGTCTACTTCACTTTATTCTCAATGTTATCCTGATCTGCGTCAACGCGTTTGTAAACTGATTTCAAGATGTCCATCTTGAGCAGTGTTAACGAAAATCAGATGGAATTCGTATGCAGAAAGTTGTACACACTCTACAGTTTAAATAAATAAAACCGTTATGCTAAAATATAAAAAAAAAATGCTGTTAGAAAACATTTCACGCAGATATCTTGTAACAAATTCTCACATTTTGCAGTTCACTGGTTTGTAGCCTGTGTTGATATTTACAGCCATTTTTGGACCAAAATATCCACATTCAGTATTCACACAAACTCTAACACGATAAAACTAAAAACTTTTTGCAGTATTTTCTGCATACCTGTCTCATTTTTGCTTCCGGAAATACACTATTAATTTTAAAAACTCGCTAATGACTACATTATGACTCAATACATTATTCTTCACATACGCTTTTATTTGTTATTTTACAAGAAAAATCCTAGGAAATCCATTTGCCAAAGAAATCCCTTCTAAAACTACAGTGGCTGTGCTAGTGAAAAATACAGCGCAAATATTTGGAAGGTTACAAGGTATAGACTTGCATTTGTAGGCCTACTTGCAATAAGTAATGATGTGATTTTAAATATTTATTTTATTCTTATGACGTTGAAGTCATTTATTAAATAATTTTTAAACTAATGATTTCAACAAGTGATAATTTTGAGAAAATCGAATTGTGGACACACCATGATTCGGACCAGCATACTTATGCTTAGATACCGCCCAACTTGCCCCTTGGCCACCTTGACTGACATGCTGTGTGTACTTTTTTTTTTTTATGTGTGTTTATATTTAAAGCCCAGTTCAGTGACATATTTTTATAAATTATGAAGCACCCAGTTAATGTGAATATTCACTTTATTCCAGAAAAATTATTTACAGAGGATGAAATTTGTTTGTGACTACAAAATTTCCGACAAACCTATGGTTTTGGTAGCTACAAATTTTTTCCTATTTTTTATTTTACAGTGAAAATACTTGTTACTTAGCAAACAGATAATTTTACAAAGGATAAGTTTTCGTACATTTACAAAATTTGTAAAACTACAAGGAAATGTATTGTAACTATACAACATTTAATTACAGTGCAGTTCAATTATGATATACTCTCATCTGTACGATAAGCAAACAGTTGGTCACATGGTTAGTGCAGAAAGGCCAATAGAATCCTTCCTTCCGTACAAGTTGCAGGACCTCGCTCAAAATAAAATGACATATCATCTGTCTCATAAAATCGTTCGAGATCCACATTACGCGAGGAATTCTCATGGGCGATTTAGTACAATATTGCCGTATTGCATGAGTTTTCCATTATCTTACGTCTTGCAAATAGTTTTTAAGCGCGTGGCGTGTAAACAAATAATATTATATTGCAGTCATGTTGACTGTACAAACTGAAATTATTATTCGCAGTCAAAAGTTGTCTTTCAGTGATAGAGTTCTCCAATCACAGTGAACAAAACTATCTAAATTGTGACCTTGTTAAACACAACAAAAGATAGTTGCACCTTAGTAAATATCATCGTATACACAATAGCGAGCCTGTGCGAGAGAATGTAAGGTCGACTCTTGCTATCTATCGACTGTCCTCGCAAGACGCGCGACTGGTGCTGGTTTTATGTTGCCAATCAGCTAGAAGGTTAGCCTGTATGTATATTACACGCTAATGAATATTTATTTTGAAGTGCGCAAAAGACAACACTAAATTTTGCGTAAAGAATATATGCCATTAAGTACTAACCCTGAAAAACGCATGATTTAGCCATTTATTACAGCAAATAATAATAACAATAAAAATACTTGAAGTTGAAACTATTTGTAGGAGTGAAACGATTAATAAATACTTTTAGTGTATTTGGTACCATTACAAAATATGTAGCCAATTTTATTTAAATCGCGTGTGTTGTACGAGTAACAACTCAATTTACGTTCCAACCATTGTGACTGAAGCTTAGACCTTTTCGAAGAATGGGTAAACAGTACTTGCTCGGGTAAAGTACAGTTACTTGTTTATAAGGACAAGGTTGTAAGTGTTTAGGACTTGGCTATTCCATTGTTTGTTATTTACTATTGGCGAATAGTACGGCTGATAATGTCGTTTTATAGTGGCGTCTCATAGGTTGTTGCGAGGTAGGGCACAAGTTGCAGAGAACTGTATATTATTGTGCGCTAGTTGACGCTACAGTCACTGACACGGTGGTATGTAGGTGCCGCTTGTTATTGATTGGTTACAACAGAATACGTAGCCAGTAGATATTTCATGGTTATTGGTGCACGGCGGAGCGTTCACACGAGTGTATAGTTCTCGACAACTTGTGCCCTCCCTGCTAACAACCCTCGAGCCGCCACTGTCGTTTAAATGCATTAATAGTCTAGTTTAATAAATACAGTATACTTCAGCTGAGTTTGTTGTTAAGTACCAAGCATAAGAAAGAGAGAGAGAACAGAAGAACTGCTTGTGTTTGTTTTCCTGACACATGGCCATACAAATATGTATTGCGTAAAAAAAATTTTCGCTCGCTAAAAAAAAAACCCTAAAACACGTTAAATGTAATGTATTTTGTTCTGACAAAATGTCAGCTTAACAGGATTTATCCCTGTTGTAGAGGGAACAAAATCATCCAGGGATCCATATATTTCGTTCATTCAACGTTTACACGATTGTTCCGCCATGTACAAACATTTATACGGTTGACTGTGCCAACATTTTTCTCTGAATGACAGTAACTTATTTTTTTTTAAGTACGTGATCACGTGTGTTATACTTCCTAGAAATTAAGTACCGGTATTTATTTGTGTAATTCGTATTATCAAAATACGTTAACCACAAAAAAAATAGTAATCGTGAGAGGTAGGTGTAACTCTTTGCTCTAAATCAGTAGCTAATGGCGAAAGGAAAAATTTAGGCGAAACCCACCTCCACCTCTTTTCCACCCAAATCTTCTCAGAAAAGTATTGCATTTATGCAGGATTGAAAGGCTTGGTAAAGTTGAGATTAAACCAACCTCGGAACAGTTCAGTTTTCACATAAAGAAGCCATTACAATAATGTATACAGGACGTGTAAGTTAATTCCATAATTTACGTCATAATGATTTAAAAGACAAATTATTATACATTTTACTCTCAATAATTTTTTCAAATTTGAACATATAATTAACGCTAATCGATCGTCTACACTTATATGACAGGATATACGTTGAAGTGTTGAATCGGTTTTAATGTGTTGATTACTCGAAATGTACGTTTTTAACTAGATGCCATTGAAAAATAAATTAGGTGCAGACATTTTTAGGATAAATACTAACGACTTTTACGTTTTCATACACATATGATGCATTCGGCAAGGCACTCTTCAGGATTCCGTTCTAATGTTTTTTTTTTTTTTTTTTACACTTTCCTGGATAATGTGTATCCTGTAAATATATTTCTCTCAATGTGTTCTTGGCTCCTGGGCTTGAGCCACATCGCGTGTTGTTTCTTAGACAACGTTTTGACAGACGTACAGCTGCCAGCATCTGGCAATAACAGGTTTAGACTAAGACCAACTTTTTTTTAACTACCCTAACTACTAAAGCAGTCAGAGACTCAGGGGTATGGATGTGATCTAGGTGCGTTCCAGAACTAAGCCTCATTCGTCTATACATGCCGAAAATATGCAGAACAAATATGTATGCATCGCGGCCCTACTGGGATTGAGAAAACATGGCTGCAGTTGAGGCTATGTTTACCTCCCATAGTTGCTAGGTTCTGACTACTCAAGGAAGGGGGAAAAACCCCAAATTAGACGGTGTAAAAACTCCTTGACAGAAATAGGATGTGCAATAGAGGATGGTACTTCGCAAAAAAATTTTATACCAACATATCCTTGAAAACGCTGTAGTTTCTTGCAACTTTATGATGATTGGATGATGTACGTCTGACACAGTACAGCTGCCTGCAAACCAACAACATGCAACAAATATTACAATAGCAGCATTCTTATTGGCTGAGTCAAATAGGGCAACAGCTCTTCGTACAATCGAAAGCCAGTTATCTTCTGGTAGCTGAACGGGCGATGAATTCTATCAAAAAGTTATGTTTTCCCGCGATAAACGATCATCTTTAGCAATAGCATGCTCTTTACGTGGTAGAAAATATGTTGGCTTGTATTCTTCAATAAGGCTATGAAAAGCTATAAAAAAGATTGGTCGAGAGGGCTTTCTTGTTTACTTTTTTTTTTACTCAGACTGGCATTTGTTTATTTCACTTACTAGGGTTGTAGAGTATCACAACAGCTCTGGTGAAGTGTACGCACGCTGTTGAGTGTACACACCTCTGTACCTTCAGCTGTAATTTGAAACTATCTTTTTATGTGGCTATCTCAAGTGTGCTGCGCTCTGGTTGAGTAGTTCTGCCGATCACGAGACAGTGCCATTCTAATTAATTGTGCTGTTCGGCCAATCGCATGCAGGCTTATACCTGATTGTCTAGGGTTGTTGACCAATCCTGTCGGGTCTGTGCTAGGCTCCCTTGTGTCACTTGGTATCTTCAAGTTTATCATGGAGAATGGTACATTTATTTTTATTAATTTATAAACTATCATCCCAGTTCATGTTATCGGAATGTTTTAATATTTCTGTAGCTTCTTTGTTCGTCCTCAGTCGTGAATTTCCTACTTTAGGTATTGTGCTGAACCGGTGAAATGTTATACTGCGTTTCATATTCATGGAGTGTTCTGTTATGGCTGACTGCTGATTTTCATATTTGTAAGCTCGTATGAGTTCTTTTATTGGGTTGTGACTTTTCGTTCGGTTTGCTTATGTCACCTTTACCACACAAACAAAGTACTTTTTAGACTCCAGTCTGTTTTTTGGATGATGTTTCATCTTTCACATATCCTTGGATGCTACTAATGTTGTTGATAGGATTTACTATCCTCTATATCCCATGCTTTCTGAAAAGGTGAGCCAGTTGGTCAGTGGTATTTTCGACGTAAGTAAAGCCACGAGTTTTCCGCGAAAATATTTTTGTACCATTTTGTTTCTTTGCCTTACGTGCACATAGGTAGGTCTGCTGTATGGTTATTGGCAGCGTGGCTTTGCTCAGACAGTTCACTCATTTGACTGCACCAATCAGAATAAGGTACTTGAAACACAATACTTCTGTGAGTTGCCAGTAGTTTCCCAAGACAAATGAGAGTAACACACTCAATCACTGACCGTGAAGCAGAGCTGCAGACGTTCACACAAGGTTTTGGCACCAAATAGTGCACAAATATGTTCGCTACAAATTCGTGGCTCTGACATGGTCAATACAACATGATGCTTCCGTTTTTCCTCTTTTTTTTTTTAATCAGTCTTGACGGTCTGCTGTATCTCGCATTTGGTGTAAAAATTAGCTTCTGGTGCGCAGTCAGATGCTTTAACTCTGCCTTCAGATTCTGCCCTACGCAGATTTTTTTTTGCTGTGTAAATAAGTGTATTGAATAAACTGCCCTTTCCTGACATGGAGGGTGGAGAGAAACTGTTTATATCTGTCTATATGAGTAGGTTTCCAGTAGATTCTGTGGCCTAATGTTCTGTCGGGCTTTCTGTAGACCGAGACGTCAAGAAAGTAAAGTTGGCCAACTATATCCACTTTCATAGAAAACTGAATGCTGCAATGGATGTTGTTAAGATGTTCTAGAAACTGCTGCAGTTTATTTTCTCTGTGTTTCCATGCCTTAAATATGTCACCGTATATCAGAATCATCGTTACGTTATTTTATTTTGCTGAGACCTTCATTGTTATGTGATCTTTCAGGGTATTTTGTATATATACTGAAAACTGTAAAAAAATTAATATTTTACTATCAAAAACATTCGAAAACGTAGTTTCATAGTTTCCCCTCACCCCAGCATTTTTATTCGTGTAGCAACATCTCATTTTCTAAATTGCAGAATTTGTTATTTTTTGAAATCTATAATATTAAAAACGACTGAGCACTGCCGAATATAATTTAATATGTAAGTCCCTATTCTTTATCACGCCACGGCTCTCAGGTAGACAGTGCCCTTAATTAAACAGTGGATTTATTTCTATAATAATAGGTTGATATCTTCTTATTGCTCTGACTTTATGAAATAATAATCCCTGCAGTCGTACATGCATTTTTTTTTTGCTATAAGACATTACAGTAAGCAATACGAGCGACTGGAAGATGTAGGTTGTCCAAGGACACCATCTGTGCACGCAAGCAGGTTGTGTAAGTTTTTATGTCTTCCGGCAAGTGCTGTAAGCCGTTATTGTCGTGGCATAGCCATTGTATCTTCAGTTACGATGCTTCTGGTGGCGGAACAATCTCGCCTCCAAGTTCAATAAAATACACGTAGTGTTCTGACAAGTTATCACGTCAGCGTTAAAAGTTATTTCTGTTTGTAGTTAGTTAACACATGACTTGATGCCTTTAGACTTGTACGCCAAAATAGACGCACATCTACCGCCATGATAGTTTGGAAAACACTTGTATGCATTCTCTTGGATTCGTAGTCAAGTACCCTTCACAGTGTGGTAACATATCGTATTCTTTAAAAATATAAGTTAGGCGTTTATTAATATATTTATGCATTGACATGTGGTACAGATACACATAAACTGTTGCTTTCAAACCAGAGGAATCTTCTGATTTAATGAAGGTGGCGGTTTGAGCGGTTATGTAGCGTGCCACGTGTGTTCTGTTTGACGAGAAACTATTTACAATTATCCCCAATGACTCTATCTACTAAATAAAACACACAAAAACTATGATTTTATATTTTAAAACGTCGTACACTTACTGCAAACAGGTTTTTGTAACCCCTCAAAATGGCTAAAAATTGCTTTTCCAGTCTACCCATGTCCAGTAAAACCGGCGTGACTATGAATTAATGAGTAGCCATTTGCATTCCGGAGATTTAGAGCCCACTGTAATCATGCGGTTCCGTGGTCTTAGGCTTTCCTTGCGTAATTAACTGCCGCAAATACACAAACACAAACAAGCTTACCATAACAGTCCAAGTTAAGTGTAAAGATGCTTGTTCGTTGATATACGCGATGTAAACCGACTGCATTGGCAGAAGTAATCAGATGGTGGTATAGATAAACAGACCCAGTACAAATTTTTATTTATCAGTAAAACATGCTATCAGATTTTAAACCAAAAAGTATTTTAATCCTGTGAAGTCAATATTTGTGACTACAGGATACTTTTTGCGAGACTGTTTCAAAGTATAAAAATATTTTATGAATAATAACTTACAATGGCCCTTGGTCCATTTATGCGTATAACACCGTCTAATTGAGCCAGATTGTTTCAGAGTAGCTACATATTATTCGCCTCCGATCCTGTCTTCTATATGTCTGGGTAAATGCCATTATAAGGAAAAAATTGTTCATGCGTAAAGGACAATAAACAGATTTCTGATAATAAGTACTATAACTATAGATAAATGTTAGATTCCGATTATGGGAAAACGTTTTTCCCCCGGGGTAAAATTTTGGATTTGAATTTAAGGTCGTTGGTACCGTAAAAATTAATTATTTAATATCTGTGCTATACAGTGGTCAACTTTTACACATCAGATAACATGTCATTTCTCCAAATAAAAATAAAATTAAGTCCCATTGTTTTTGCATAGTCACTCGTGAAAGTCACAAAAGGCCAGTGGTGTAGCCAAAATATAAAAACAGTGATTTAACTTATTAAATCAATATTACAGGAATTTAAAGTCAGTATATCAATGCAAACTGTGGCCAGTTTGACAAACGTGAGTGTTGAAAATTTTTGGAAACAAACACAATCTAAAGTTATGCCAACATTTTCTCATTTTCATTAATATTAAAAAAATAATAATAATATATCCCTTTGTAATCCCACATGCTTCTTGAAATAACTCAAACATTTAGTACATATATGAATTATCTTGTTTCTGCAAGTTTTAAATTATGCTACACCGTAACGGCCATTTTGTACTGTGATGAGTGATCATTAAAAAACTATGGCGCCTAATTATTTTTATGGGAAACGACATGTTATTTGATGTAGGCCTACAAGAGTTGAACAGTGAGTAGCACAAATCGAGAGGTTAGAAGTAAAACTACCCAAGTCTTTTTTCTCCGAAATTGAAATATTGCAGCCAAGTACTGTGAATATCACTCTCCATGTGTGGTAACAATACCCAGGTTGTGACACCTTTTCTCTCATAGAAGTACTCTTATTTTCAGCTTTGTAGAATGGTTTGGTTAATTTGGGCAAAGGTTTTCCGAAAGTTACTGAAAATGGACTTGGGTAGTTTTACTTCTAAACCCTCGAAATATAAAATAATGCATTTTTACGGGTTTAACGTCCTTAATGCATCAGGTTAAAGCAATTTCGAAACAGTACGCGATGTTAGCGTGTTATTTTGAAAAGAAGTTTTGTGACAGTGCTAGATTGTCGCAAGGTGTTTACTCGTAAGTTATTTTACGTGAAAGTAACTAGACGTAGTTCTGGAGCCCTTAGCAGAATTATATTTCCAGCAAAGCTTTATCTGTCCACCACTTGTTGATATAAACATAGCATTACAAGAAATAAACGTAAGTTAGTATCTAGATTCCACAGCACTCAGGTGATAGTAGCAATTTATTTTTAGTTTAAAATCGCGAGAATCATTCGCGCTAGTGTATTGTCCACAACATTGTAGCTACCTGCACATTGTATAATTGAAAGATGACTATGAATCTGTTTACAGACGAATCACAAACTGTTAATAGTGAAGAACCTTAGTTTACATTGACAGTGAAGTGTAACAAGTCAATAACGAGAGAAGAATTCCAGATATGGACAGAGATTAAAGTCCAATAATCTGTCAACTTTCTCTCTACAAGATTCTGGGAATTAAAACATCCAATCACTGACCACTAAGCAGAGCTGCAGGCGTGCACGTGAGGCACTGAAACAAAGTGCTGCAAAAATCGAAAACCTTTCAGTCCTTACTTACTTACCATCCTTGACATAACGGTCATAAAAAGTGTTGACTTAAGGCGCCCGCCTACCAGCCGTGTGTTTGTGTGAGTGAGGCACGGCGCCAAGGGCGATATTGACTGGCTCACCTGGTGCGGTATCACCTCTACGGCAAGACACTAACACAACGTGCAGTAATATCGTAGATCACTCGCCTGACTGACACTTTCAGTGGTGACCTTTTCTTCTTATTGGTGGACATTTTAAAGCAAACTCTATTGCATGTTTCTAGATAAGTTTCACACGAATCCCGTGAGTAGCTTTTTAGATAAGAAAAGTTTTGGAAAAAAAATAAGGGGTTCTGAAATGATTTTTTTAATTAGGGTGATGTTTTTTGAAAGTAACTTACCGTTTGCACTGTATTTTTTTCAATGGGTAGGCCTACATTTGGAATAGTTGAGTAAAAAAAAAGTATTTCCGAACACACTACAACACATTTTAAGCTCGTGATATGTAGCACTCTTAACCATGAACATCACATCTCAATATTTACCGTAGCTCATGAATTTCAAAGCAAGTTTCTGCACAGCTGTTTTCGTGTACCAGCGGAGAAATAGTTTAGGGAGATGTACTGAGAACTAGACGCCTCAGAACCATTGTTTGTGTAGCGTATAGTGTAGATGTATGAGCTGCCAAGCGGTGACCTTAGACTGAAGGACGACGTTGAAAGAAAGTGCTGAGGTGCGCGGGCTGTTAATTTGGTCACGTAGTTAGTGTAATACGTATTGCTAGGTCAGGTCGCTTCCAGCCCGGGAGAGTGCAAAGATCGTTCCATCTGCTGACTCGCCGTCCTTGCCACTAAGGTCATTGCTATACTCTCACTCTATGGCAACAGCTTCCTTGTCGACACTAAGAGGACTGTGCCATGTACCTGAGGCGTTAACGAGCCTTGTAGCACAGAATATTTTGGGGGCCGCGGTGACCGAATGGTCAGACCATTCGCCTCTCACCAAGGCAATCCGGGTTCGATTCCCGGCGGGGTCGGTCCCCGCATGTAAGAATCGTGCCGGACGATGCCGCTGGTCGGTGTTTTTTTTTTCGGGGATCTCCCGTTTCCCCCGCCACTTAATTCCGGTGCTGCTCCATACTCACCTCATGTCATCCTTCACCAGCGGTAAAGACCTCGATGTTGAGCGCTGACCAAAAAATCTCTCTCACAGTCTCTCTCTCTCTCTCTCTCTCTCTCTCTCTCTCACAGAATATTTAAGACTACAGAAATGAAGTAACCGACAGGGCGGCTAACTCAGTCATACACGCCATAAAATGGTTTCACTGGCCAGCAATTGGCAGATACGCTTACCACAAATCAGCTAGTCGGCAGCCAGGCCAGTATGAATCCTGCCGTAACATGCAACATGCTAACATACATGGGGCTGGAATCAATAACCTCGGGCAGCCAATAAGCGGCGAAGTTCGCCCGTATCATCACTTCACGTCTGTATTACCACTTAGTTTGTTGTTGTAGCGTATCCACACCTGTTCCTTTTTTACCCGACTCCCAGTTCATTTATCTACGAAAGTAACACATATTTCAAACTGACATTGTATAGTTCCAAAACCACAGCATATTTATTTATTACGTGATTAACTGGCTCCTAAAAATTGCTAAAGTGTGCTTTTTAGACTGCCGCATCTGGAAAAACACCTAACGGATCAGAAAGACACACTAATAGAAACATATGCGTTGGAAGTTACACCATAGCCTACTTCCCACATGTAAAATTATGTCACAAGTTTAAACCACATATGAAACACATAATATTAACAATGCACTGCACGCTTGCTGAGTGACTTGCGTGTAGAGAAGATAGTTAATACGCTGACCAGCGGCACCTTTAGAATTCCATTAATATTGTGCTTCACACACATAAAAGCAGTATTTCTGAGCTACTTCCACAGAAGTCTGGGTGCCAATCTAATGCATAGAACCACAAGTTTGTCGTGAAATTATTTTTGAACCATTTTATTTCAGCGGCAGCTCTACTTCATGGTTATTGGCAGCTAGTTTGTCTTCAGATACGTCTTTAATTTCAATGCACCAATCAGAATAAGGTTATTGTGACAATATACCTCCTGTGACTTTCCAGTAGTACCTCAAGACATGTGAAAGTTTGAAACATCCAATCACTGGCCGTGAAGCAGAGATGCACGTGTGCACATAAGGCTACGAAAAATAAATGGTTGGAAAGTATTTTTGCCACAAACTCGTGGCTATACAACTGCGCAGTAGGCCATAAATGCGCGACAAAGTTTTGTGCAAAGGAAATACAGCTTGCCTTATTTCTGCAAGTAAGACGTTGCAAGTTACGTGATACTAAGCTATCCAATGCTCACCATGTGTCCTAACAATAGAGACGAAAATAAAACTGAACTCCGTTGTGTGCGGGTTCGATTACAGGCAGGTTTGGTCCAGGTTTTCACATGGAAACATGGCGGTCTTTGCCGTTGGTCAGAGGGTATTCAGTCGCCCTCCGCCACTGTAGTATATAGAGTGTGGGATATTTATACTATTAGTGTAGTGATTGATATGTAAGTTACTATAGGTTAATTATGATATGGTGTGTTAGGTGTTGTAGTGTTGGTATTAAGTGTAGCAGGCATTGTAGCAAATCGCGTGAAAGACAGTGAAAATAGTACACAATCACCCTTACCGTTTGTACTTTCTTCTACTGCTCTAAATACTACTACCATCTACAACAACTCTAACTATTAGTGTCTCTAAGCCACATATTTCATACTACGATAGGCTGTTCTGGATAAAGTGAGCACTTACCAAAGCCCTGCTAAATTTATATTTTCAGCCACTTCGTGACTTTCCGCGTGTAACGACTAACGACGGGAAATGTCTAACCTCTCTGGACACGTCACTTTATGTTTGCGCGTGTAAGATAGATTGTGCTGTCGGTAGGAGCCTACTGTATATAGTTAGATAAAAATAGTTTATTAATGATATAAAGTACAAATACGGCGATTTCAGTAGATTTAATTTCTGTACGGTTGTATTTAATTAGGAAAATATAAGATATTACATTCAGCAAATCACTTCCAACCGTACAAGTTTGTAGCCTAATATAAATATTGATGATGTTGAATTATGCGCAGTAATGTCTTGTGAATTTTTTTTCAAATGTTAAATATTTAGTACTCACTTTATCCCGAACGACCTATAATACCATAATGAATAGAAGTATAATTTGTTTAATAAGTATTTGATTCATGAAAACAGAAAAAGAAAGTAGGAATTATGGAATATGCTGACTTAGAACGATGCCATAAAAATTAAGCTATTAGCACATCCATATTAACATAAAATGTATTTAAAATTAACGCAATTGGGCGCAGAAATGAAAATTTAATAATATTTCCAATATATGTTAGTAGGATTAGCAGCAGGAATGATTCTAAAATAACTAGAACAAACGTCACCAATATTCAATACAACTAGCACATAAAATTAATTTAGATGTTGCTCCGGCTAGATATCTCAGGAAAGAGAGACGTCACAAGCGAGAGCCGATTCCGTCGCAAAAATACAAATTCTCAAGTCAAACATTACTAAACAATTCCATTCTTGCCCATGCAGGGTCAAATAACACAAAAAGATATACAATTCTGACTGCTAAAGTCATTAATTCTTCTACTCACGGTCTTTTTTCAACTTATGGCGTCCCTTGGCCGTACAGACGCTATTTTTCTTACTAAAAAGAATTAATAGATTAAAACCGCAGGGTCACTTCTTTAACACCCTGTCTTCCCTGACTTATTACTGGACTGGGCATTACAAAAAATACTCAAAATATTTAGGATGGCGTCAGCCATTTCCCGATTAGCCGACAAGCTAATTTTAAACCACTATTCCATGTCGTCGTCCCAGCCATAGATCAATTAATCTCCACCCACGCACTCGCGATTATTCCCGCATTCAAAGCATTGCACGCGGTCCGATAGGCACATCGCAAAGAGTATGTACACTACAAACTTCCGGCTGACGGCACAAGATATAACTTCACTGTAAAAAAAAAATACTTGTAAATTTAGAACATCTATGTGTATTATTGATAAGAAAGTAGGCATGGGGGTAGTGTTCATATATATATGTGTATATATATATATATATATATATATATATATATATATATATATATTTATTTATTTATTTAGTTATAAAAGAGTCAAATGTTTAAGGATGTGACGAGACTTGTGTAGTAACAATCCTGATCATTTGCTCTGTTTACAAGCTGAAGTATGGTAACTGTCTCATATCACTGCGTATAGGTATCAAATTTTCCAGTGCTAGTTAGAAAGTTATTTTACAGTGCTGGAATGCAGTCTGTTGTGATATAATAAAGCGAAATGTTCGGGTCTGTTGTTACTTGTTTACATCCACCCAGTATATACTTGTAAGTCTAACACTGACATATACGTCGCGTGGATAATACCTGCTCCATGTAGGCTATAGTTGGACGGTTGGCTACACAATGACGCCGCTAATGCTGTCACTACAGCATCGTCCTGAGAGCTCTTAATCACTCGGTACTACACGAGCACTGCTGTCAATACATGCCAACACCAGAGTTTATCTGAAGTTCACTGTGACGGCCTGGCACTGATAGGTGCGTGCTCCAGCATACGTTGGTGTAGTCTCCTGTTTTTGTTTGTGGCGGGTGGAGGGGAGAGGGCAACTGTACGTGTCCCCAACATCTTGCGCGTGGCAAATGAGTGGCGTGAGTGTGTGTGTGTGTGTGTGTGTGTATATATATATATATATATATATATATATATATATATATATATATATATATATATATATATATACAACGTGTCCCAAAACAAACGGACGCCGTTGTTGCATCTGAGAGTAAATTAAAATCGGAGAGAGGATGTCCTCTACCACTATTTGATCAGACGCACCGATAAGTAGTTATGGTTTAAAATAAGTGGCCAATCAGGTGCGTGCTACATCAGCAGCAAGACAACGTGGAAGGGGAGTGATTAGACGCGAGAGGTACAGCGGTACGCGTTCTATAATGTGGGCGTGTGCGAATGATTGCGCGGCACCAAGGGCGATGTTGACTGGTTCATCTAGTGCGATTGTCACCTCTACTATAAGACACTGAGACGGTGTGCTGTGGTATCATCGTAGATCACTCACCTGACTGACATCTTCAGTGGTTTGCGTGTATAAGCGCACGCGTGTATCACCCCTGCGTCTCCATCGCGTCTGTGCCTCTAGCAGGAGAAATATTTCTGGCTATAAGGTGCCCTTAGACGGAAAACGGAGCAGAGGTGATGATAATAAGTTTACTGGAAGAACGTGGGGTGTGGAGAGAGGTGCAGTGACGAGAGACGCAAGTGATCATCGACTGACAGGAGGAAATCTTACGACACGACGTGTTTACACCTGGAACACGACTTGGTGGGCCGGGGAGGTCCTTGACGTCGAGGGTCAATGTCCTGCCCAGCCAGATGTGTCCACGATAGTCTCTCCTGGCGTTTACGAAAACTAACCTTCTTGTGTTAGGTTACATGGATGATCGCCCACTAGAGAACGAACTATTTCGCGAGTTCATTGCTCGGTATGTTAGAATCCTCTTTGTACTCAAGTTTCGACCATTTGTTCATTAGCTGTTGCTCACTAGAACAACAGACAATGAACAAACACATGTGGCTTGAGTAAGCATAGGATAACGAATTATAACTAGAGCCACGATTTTGTTGCGAAAATATTTTTGCAACATTTTGTTTCACACCTTACGTGCACATCGGCAGCTCTGCTTCATGATTTGGAAGCGTGTCGCTTGCTCAGTTTCTCATTTGACTGCACCAATCAGAATTACGTTACAGTGACACCATATGTTTGTGATTGGCCAATAAAACACCAAGACAACTGATAGTTGAATCATCCAACACTGACCATAAAGAAGAGTTGCAGATGTGCACTTAAGAAATTGATATCAAATCATAGAAAATTATTTTCTAAATAAAATCGTGGCTCTAATTATAACATGCGGGTCGGTTGAACTCACCAATTTTTCCTTTCCCTATATAGCCTACACAGGTTTCTGTACAGGCATAGCCGTCTTTACTTCCGCTACTGAATATGTTTGTTCTTACGGCTTATTAGGGATTCAAACAGGAACTTTGCCAGTCCGTACGACAGATTCGAGCAACCTCATCCAGAAGAAACAAGGCACAGAGATGTACGGGTTCCACTTTCCAAGGGACTTACTATGAACACATTTCATCGCAGTATTCCGGTCGAAGATGAGCGATGAGCTACAATAACGATCAGTTGTAACATATTTAACAATGCCATGATTACAAACACTTAACGTACATGTGATGAAGTGTGACGACATATCATTCGTTCAGTTATCACATTGCAACAGTTCAACGAATGAACGACATCTCGTTGCACTTCATCATGAATGAATACAATGCATTTATTACAATCGATAGTTATCGCTAGGGACATGAACATTTCGTGCAAAGAAGTTTGAGTGCCTTGCGCACACATCTGCAGTTCTGCTTCACAGTTATAATGGGATGTTTTAATCCTCACGTGTCTTGAGGTTCGGCCCTCATATCAAAGACGTGTAGTGTTGCAGTATTGGCACAATCACACTCACAACGACACGCTTCCAATAACCATGAAGCACAGCTGCAGATGTGCACGTAAGGCAATGAAACAAACAGAGGTAATTTTCTTGTCGCGAAATGTTCGTGACTGGTTATCGCATTTCGTAATTTATCTTCGATCGGAATGAAGCGTCAAAAGTTCATAGTATTCAGTTCGCAAGACAATAATCTTCCGCCATTATATTGACAGTAATCCATATTTATCGCGAAGAAATAATTTTAACGTGTCCATTACTTACTTTTTCGTGAGAACTCCACGACAGATTGTAAAATTGACACAAACAGTGTTTTATACGTTGTTTTCTTGAAATTTGGATTTAGTTGGAAGTGTTGATCACTTTTCCAGCTAATCGTTCAATCACAGAACAAAATAGTAATGCAGACGTGAAATGACGTGACAGCTCATTCTTCATTCGATAGCTAGAACATCTCCGCTTATTGGCTGCTCGAGGCTATCGATATCAGCCATGTGTCTGCTTGGCTACTGTATGTTACGGCAGTTTTCCTATTGGCCTGGCTGCCGGTTAGCAGGACAGCCGCCTTATGCTGATTGGCGGTAGGCGTTTCTGCCATTTTGTTTGAGTCCTACCGGCTATTTCACTTCTGTATTCCTCAATATTCTGTAGTTCTACGTACCGTAAACAAGGAATGCTTGGCACATGTTGGAATCCAGGTTAGTCGATATATTCTACTTATTTACCGCATTGCGAGAAGAAATGAAACATTTTGTTTCAATGAACCGTACCCCTACGGTGAAAAATAAAACAGTTTGCGGTGCTTCCAAACAGTAATCAGATTGACAAAGGCGTCGAAACATTCTTAAAATTTGTATTCTACTTTTTTCTTTCATAAATTTTATAAATTTGTCTTGTAGGCAGCAATGTTTTTGTTAACGTGTAAGCTTAACTTTAATGTTATTGAAATGAAGTAATATCTGTAAAAAGTTATAAAATATTTAGTTAGCGCAAGAAGGAAACGTTTACTGCTGTAAAGATATTAAGCATTTTATTATGTGTGCGCTTTTCTCACGTAACAACTAATTCAGAGCGTGTTCTAAACAAATTTATAAATAGAAAATGTCATCGAATTTCAACCAGGAAGGTTTATTTTCGTTAGTAGTTTAGTTGTCCATATTCGTAAATAAATATAACTTCAAAATCATAAATCTGACCACTTATTGTTCAAATTGTACAAAAACGTTTCATTAGAGGAAATGTACATATACCCCTCCTTTGTGTCTACAAAATAACCAGTATTTCTCACGTATCCCAGGAAATTACCTTAAACGTTTAGAATGTCCTAAGGAATAGAGAATTTGCCCCATTCCATTCCAATTGTTAATTAATTAAAACATAAAAGTCATTCCTTTCACTGCTGAAGTTCCAGTGGCTGAAAGGATTTATAGACAGCTAAGTCATGATGGAAACAGCACTCAAGGCTAGTTGTCTTTCAGTATACGTTGGAAATTTTACGATCTTTTTACGAGTTGGAAGTGATTACAATCGTTTCGCGATATAATACCGATATATCTGTTTATAGCAGCATTATACTTCAGATTTACGGCTATCCCAAGGTTTATCTGAAATGCGATCCTGTCTTACGTTTGTTACTTTAATCCATCACCGACACACATAATCTCCCCGTTTTGGACTATATACTTTTACACATGATTTTAATATTGTCACTTAAACTTTACATAACGTAATTTTAACCATACCAACGTGATATAACTAGGGAGCCTGGTTATTAGCGAGAAGAATTTTGCCACACTTTGTTTCAGTGCCTTACGTGCACATCTGCAGTTCTGCTTCGTGGTCTGTGATTGGATATTTTAACTCCCTCGAGCCTTGGGATTCTACCGGCAAATCACAGCCGTGAGGTGTTGCAGAGACTTTATTGTAATTGGCTCAGACAAATGATATACGACTCTTCATATAGACACGCTGCCAATAATCATGAAGTAGAATTGCAGATGTGCACGTAAGGCGCTGAAACAAAGTGTGGCAAAATTTTTTTCGCGAAAAACCAGGGTCCCTAGATATAACTTATAGACTACGTAGTTATTATTTCGTGTACTTTGAAAGTAATTTTATTCAATTTCTTTAGCTTATAGTTGTGAATACAATTACTGGAGACGGGAAAAATTCGCGAGTTTACTGACGTATTGACTAGTCTCCAAGAATATCTGTGTAGTCATGTCATCAGCAGCTGCTCATTGGCTGCTCGCTAACACAGTGATGCCATATGATTGGGCATGCATTTAGTTGATTCTTTATTATTGGCTCAGCGTCCTCTAGGAGGTGTCAAATAAATATTATGACAATTGGAACTGTTACACGAGTTTACAGTAGTTTCAATTTAACTTGGCGCCCAAAAGAATACGAAAAATTTTCAGGTTCCTAATAATTACACCATTAATATGCTGTTATACAGTTTATGTTAGAATCCGTTGTTCTATACATATTCAGTCTTGTATATTTCTTCATTGCCTTGCTGTTCCAATGACCAGCAGCTAATGGACGAATGGTCGTGGGTTGAGTGTTCACAGGACACTGGTTTCTAACATGCAGGTCGCTGAACCTGCGAAATTTTCTTTTCCTTATGTATGTAGAATGTGGCTACTTTCATAATATTTGCGCATCACACTTACGTTGTAACACGTATGCAAGTAGAGTGGACAGTAGGCTTGCATGGCGTGTGTGTTGGGAATGTGAATATATTTGAACACGGGAAGATTAGCATGCATATTTGACGGTGAACTGAAGCAAACACTTTTTTTCCCAACGAGTATTAACTGTTTTTAGAGAGGATGGTATATCGCGAACATTTTTCGTGCCACCATACCCTTGACAACGTGCGACAGTCCTCTCAGTTAAATATTAAGTGTCTTACTCATTTTTATTGGTGGTGGTGTTGCGAGAGTAAATAAAAGTCAGTCAGTCCAATTTTTAACAAATAGCAAGTCGTCACTGTCCTCTTCTGGCGTGGATATACCTGTCGGGTTTAAATTCCGTCCACACGACTGGTCAATCTCGCGACACGCGAATCGGCCCTGGCGGTAAAATCCCAGGTCTCTCGTCGTACGTGACTCTATTACAACCCTAATACGTCGTGACTCCCAAATCGACGCCCGGCGGTAACACCCCGGTCCGTCATCAGTTGGCTGTACAATCTCTGCCTCTACTCCGCGTCGTGACGCTTGAGTCGACCCCGGCGGTAACACCCTAGTCCGTCGTCTTCATACGTCTACCCACTCTCTCTCTCTCTCTCTCTCTCTCTCTCTCTCTCTGTCTGTCTTTGCCGTTCAATTCCCCTCGCGTTGCCCCTGTTTGGCGCCAAAACCCCCGCCACTTGTCCTGCAGGCTTTGGTTCCCTTGGACCAATCAGGAGCCAACTTTCAAAATAGTCCTGCCCCTCGAGGACAGTAAATTCTTGTCATTACCGCATTTATTTCATTTTTATATTAATTTTCCTTCATTACACTTGACAATAATAATCCCAGAGTCTCATTAATCCTAAAGTTCCTTATATACTACTTATTATTATAATTTAACATTTGTATCTTAATTTCTAGAGGCGGCACTCCTCCCCTCTCCTAAACAGCTAAGGTGCGTACGAGTGGGGTGGGAGTCAGGGAACAGGCTGCTGTTGAGAAGCTGCACCTTCTCTCTCCACAAGACGAAATATACACATTTTAGTTTTCTTAACATACAAATAGGAACATTGATTATTGCTTTCTCGTTATAGTTCCATCGGCTTCGTGACATAATGCCGAGGAGAATGAATGGTCGCATGACCCATTTATTTTGACATCCAGAAATTATCCTATTATTATTATTGTATATATTATTATTATTATTACTACTATCCTACTATTATTATTGCTGCTGGCAATCACTGTGCACGTCACAAACGCTGTAGTTTCTTGCAGCGATACGACTGGGTGATATTCACCTGACACGACGTAGTTGTCTGCAGACCAATAACAGACATCAAATATTACAACACCAAGATTCTTACTGGCGCAGTAAAATACGGTAACAGCTCCACGTACAAGCGAAAGACAGTAATCTTTTGAAATGCTGTACGTACCTTGAAACCGATCAAACAGCCAAGTTTCCCGCGATGAATCATCTTCTCTATCTTATGAAAGCAATCAAATGTACACGTCAATGTATTTAATTGTCACAAGACAAAATATAAATCAGCAAATAGCGAGATGATGAAAATAAAGTGATCATAAGAATTTAAATGGGTATATATAGAGATATGCAAAATTCGCGTTATTCTTTGATGACAGGAAAAAATTCACTATCTTGTACATACCCGAGCACAAGCTATGATACCACTGGTCACAAACCCTTCTGTGTAGGGACCCCTAATTTTCGAAGAAAAAAAATTATATATATATATATATATAATACCACTTTGTTTTACTGCCCCATGTGCACATGTTCATATCTGCTTCGTTGTTATTGGCTGCGTGTATTTGTGCAGAGCAGTCACTTAATTGACTGTGCCAATGAGAACAAGGTTACTGCGACACCGCACGGCTGTAATTAGCGGGTAAAACCCCGATATGCTGAAAATCAAAAACATACAATCATTGACCACGAAGCTGAGATACAGATGTGCACATAAAGCACTGAAACTAATTGATGAGAAATCTTCTCGCGAAAACAAGGGTGCGTATTTATGTGTTGATATTTGCGTGTGAGACCTCAGTTCAAAATATTAGTCACGCTACTGTGGAAGCAGTCTCCGTGGCAGGCTATGAATTGTTAGCCAATGAGTACGGCCATACCAAATTTTCGCGGAAAAAATTTTGACCTGGTTGGTTTCAGTGCCTTGCGTTCCCGTCTGCAGTTGTGCTTCACAATCAGTGATTGGGTGTTTTAGCTCTTACTTGTCTTGAGATTTTTACCCGCAAATCACAGAAGTATTGTGATGCAGTAACCTTATTGTTAGAGGCATCAGTATTTCCGGTATTCATCTAGCAACAGCAAAGACTTTTCAGACCTATACATGCACTGGCCAAAGTCAAATATCTATTGGCTTCTAACCGTAACACGTGCTATCACAACGACTTGTTTCCTTATTTATAGGGCTCGGTGGTTTTCGCAAAAATAGTTTTGCCCCACTTTGTTTCAGTACCTTATGTGCACACCTGCAGCTCAACTTCAAGGTTATTGACAGAGTTTTTTTGTGCATAGTTGTTATTCATTTGACTGTGTCAATCATTACATGGTTAACTGCGACACAACACGTATGTTATTTGCGGGTTTAACCTTCACACGCTGGGTGTTACGACATCCAATCACTGACCACATAGCAGAGCTGTAGTGCGCACGTATGGCACTGAAACAAAGTGCTGCGAAAACTACCGGGCCTTACTTATTTATCACTGGTTTGCAGTCGTCAAAGATGTGATCAAACAGATGTCGTCTAATCACAGAAGGAGTAGTGAAGTATACATTACTGGCATTCAACCTGACCTACAATCGATACACGAATTATTTTTCCTCTACTTATTGTTAGGGATAGGAATATTTCGCGAGTTCAACGACCAACATGCTAGAATCTATTATCCTGTGTAAACCGAAGCTCTACCATTTGTCCATTACCTGCTACTCATTCAGACAGCAGACATTGAACGAATAGACGGGGCTTGAGTATGTATAGGACATTGAATTCTGGCATGCAGGTCATTGAACTCGCGAATTTTTCCTAGCCCTAGTTATTGTGATTGACACAGTCAAATAAGAGACGCCACTTTGCAAAGACACGCTGCAAATATCCACGAATCAGAGCTGCAGATTTGCACGAAAGGCACTGAAACAAAATTGGGCAAAATTCTGGCTCTACCAATTAGAGATGTTGAACAAGCATATAGTCACTGGAAGTCTGGTCTGCTGCCAGAAAATAAGGGGAATTGTGTACATCCCTAGCCAAATAAACGCCGCATTTCAGTAATGTCAGTTATTATTGGCGAGTACTGCGGGTCACGGAGAATTGTTCACGTACGAGGCTACACGACTACTGATTCCATTGCAGCTCGGGAGTTCGTGTAGTGCCAGTGAAAACATACGCTGACGCGAAATTCAAAACATACGTCCTCTGGAAACTTTTACAAACATTCAATTAATCATGATGATATGTGAACTCATATTTAATGTTCATTAAAATATATGTTGAGAAACTTTTTCCAAAGCAGCCATTGAAAAATAACATTAAAATTAAAGTTATTCTTTTCTCGTAAGAATATTAGCGGATTACTTTGTGAGACATAATATTCTTACGAAAATGTAATTTTTTAATAGCTTAGGAATCTGTGTTTACTAATTAAATTCATGTTCACGAATGAGTTTTATTTTATTTACGTGTCTATCACTCCCGATCGTTCCGAAACTCTCTAATCGCTGACAGTGACGAAATTTTTACTGATTATTGATGTGGTTCTGTTATTGCAGACGAACACTTACAGATCATCAGTGAAATCAATTCTCATCAGCAGTATCTGAATGTGACGTATTGACATGCAGTGACTAGCCCTGTGCTTGTGGTGGATATGGAGGAGACTAAGGGCCAATATTATAAACCTCTTTCGAGTAACAACCAACTACTATCGCCGTAGAGAAAGCATTGGTGAGCAGTTGGTTGCCATTCGAAAGCCGTTTATAGATACGGCCCTAAGAGATGTGGTGTTGTTGCAGGGCCGAGGGTGTACGGGGACAAGGTGCCCAAGAGAGCGCTCAGCACAGGACACAGGAGGGTGCAGAAGAAGATAGCCTCGTACCACAACTTCTTCCGTAGTCGAGTGTCGCCGCCGGCAGCCGACATGCTCGCTATGGTGAGCCAGTCCTCTACTTCATCCATCCAGCACATCACTTACAATTATTATGTTATTTAATTAGTTTATAGATATGGTGATTTACTGCTGGAAATGTTGACTGTTTGCCTGGCTGAATTCATTTCCAGTGCTTTTCTTTTATCACTGCTGAGTCCCTATTTACCTGGGCTAATGCTAATTTTGGTGAATTACGACTGGACGTCGGTGACATATGTGAACAGCTACACCGTGAATAATAGTTATCGTCCATACTTTAAACTTAAATCAGTGAGAAATGAACCACTTCGGTAACATTCCAACCGTTACTGTCAAAAATGAGCAACTGAAGCTATAGTGACATCGTGCTGATTGTTTCAGTGAGTAAACATTACTGATATAAAAGTGATTTCCATTTATTCTCAGTGATTTTCACCTGTCTGTTTACTAATTCTCAGTGAATTCTACATGCTAATGATTTATAAACAGATTAACTGACATTCCGGATTTAAAGTGGAAAAATACAAGGCTCAGGACGCTACACTTGTTTGGAGAATACGCTAGCAGAAATAACTGTCGCTGTTTTCCGTCATCTCTATTTATTTATTAGCAGAGCCGCAAAAGTATTTTTGCTGAAAGGCAGCTCTCCTTCATGGTTATTGATAACGTATCCTTGTTCAGAAACGTCTCTTATTTGACTGCACCAATCAGAATAAGGTTATTGAGACAACACGTGTGTGTGATTTACCAGTAGAACCCCAAGACAAGCGAGAATTAAAACATCCAAGCACTGAACATGAAACAGAGTATGCAATTAGTAGTTCAGCGCTGTTTAGGGAGTGTCAAATAAGTCAACAACCTACTGCAAATGTCACAAATACATACAACGGTTTGAATGATAGTTTGTTCCCAAAACAATGCGCTAAATTTGCATGCCTCCAGTCATTTTGAATTTCACCGTTTGGAATGTCTTTTCCAGAACACCACGACATTGGATTGAAACGGAATTCTTTATTGATATTTCGTTGAACTTTGTTGAGTCATTAATTGGGAAATGACCAGCAGGAGCTCACCCTGTGTGTCAGCGTGCGCAGTGCGCACAGGCGACATGTGGATGATATTAAAATTGTTGTGTAGATAGATCTTAGTGTCTCATTGATAACAAAGTCATTAAAGACGGTATCGTTGGCTCAGAAAGACAAAGGAACGAAGAAGGAATCGGCCATTACCTGTGATGAATAACCATTCCAACTTTCGCCAGGAGTTATTTCTAGGGACCCCTGTTTTTCGCGAAAAGAATTTTGCCCCAGTTTGTTTCAGTGCCTTACGTACACACCTGCAATTCTGCTTCATGGTTATTGGCAGCGTGTCTATGTGAAAAGCCGTATCTCATTTGACTGAGCTAATTACAATAACATTCCTGCAACACCACACGTCTGTAATTTGTCGGTAGAATCCCAAGGCTCGTGAGAGTTAAAATATCCAATCACTGACCACGAAGCAGAACTGCAGATGTGCACATAAGACACGGAAACAAAGTGAGGCAAAATTCTTTTTGCGAAATACAGGGGTCCCTAGTTATTTCGGAAGACCGTGGAGTCAGGTTGGCCGAACTAGGAATCGAACGCTGTTCGTCGCGAATGTTAGGCAAGTGAAAAATACGTAGTTTAAGTATGTATGAGGCAGAGTTGGAGGGAGTGTCATAAGGGCGACGACATTCAGCAACTGGCATGATGACGCACGGTCGTGTTGTATGTAGGAAGCTGCGTCAGACAATGTAGCCAGCGGGCAGCGAGTGGCTGGAAGGAAGGCTATAAATACCATGCGGCAAGGCAAGGAGTCAAGTGGCGCTAGGCCGGAGGGCACTGGTCACACTGATCACTGCGCAGTGGCGCCTGCACATCCTCGTCACTGTTACACCCAACCTCCCTTCACCTTCACATGCGAGATCCCAGAGATGGTACACGCCATAGGGAGAAGTCAGTCTCTAGAGATAATGGTTAGAGATGATGGTATATCGCGAAAATATTTTGTGCCAACATACTCTTGAAAACGCTGTAGTTTCTTGCAACATATATGATTCAGGGATATACGTCTGATACAATGTAACTGTCTGCAGTCAAATAACAGGCATCAAATGTTACATTATCGGGATTCTTATCGGCTCAGTCAAATTGGGTAATAGCTCCAAGTACAAGTAAAAGTCAGTAATCTTCCGGTAAACTGAACGTGTGTTGTAACCAAGCAAACAGTCAGATTTTTCCGGCGATATACCATCATTAGAGACCCCTGTTTTTCGCGAAAAGAAATTTGCCCCACTTTGTTTCCGTGCCTTACGTGCACTGCTGTAGTTCTACTTCGTGGTCAGTGATTGGGTATTTTAACTGTCACGAGCCTTGGGAATCTACCGGCAAATTACATACGCGTGTTATACAGGAACATTACAATAATTTGCTCAGTCAAATGAGATACGGCTATACACGTATACACGCTGCCAATAACCATGAAGCATAATTGCAGATGTGTACGTAAGGCACTGAAACAAAGTGGGGCAAAATTCTTTTCGCGAAAAAAACAGGGGTGCTTAACCGTCATCTCTGCCAATCGCTTATTTTACGACGGAATTCAGTTCTGCCAACTAACAAAAGTGCATTCATTTTATTAAATTTTTGATAAAGACGTTGCTTTATCGCACGCCCGAAAAATTGGCTGTTTACTATAGGCTTTAAACTATCATGTACAATTGTGGTCTTCTTCTTTCGTTACTGGCGTGTCTCCATCTGGCGAATGATAACTCTTGTGCGCCGTACTGAGTGTTTATGGTCCGTCTTTATTCAATTAAATAATCATATTCAAATCATAAAAGTGCAAATCGCTCCACTGTTTTACAAAATACGCTAGCACAAAAGATTCCTGCGATTTTTCACTATATCTACGAATCGTAGGTACAGTTTTCATTCTCCAATTAAATTAAACAAATAGAAATTTTGTCAACTATATTGTACTTGTGCAGGTTTATTCTAGTGCATTTCTGCCGGTTAGGTTATCAGTAACAGGCATTTACGTAAAGTAGCCGTCTAAAATTGTGTAAATTTTCTCGGTCGTCACAGGGATAAGAACCAAGATGCTTGCTAGTCAGATAGTGATCTAACATGCATTTTTAGAACGCAATTGCAAACTTTGCACGGGAAAATTTCGAACGACTCTGCCCGGGCTTATCTCGTATGACTTTCCATAAATTCATATAGTTTTCTGTTACAGATTCGAAATTGCTTACAAGTAGACACTTGAAAATTTTGTGGGTTTTACGTCCTTTAGGCTAGATTTTAATGTTCTGTGTATTATTAATTACTTTGTTTTCTTCATTGACTGAAGTCTCAATTAAAATTGGAACTGTACTGTCTATGTTTGGGTTTTAGTTTTGTTGTTGATCTGTTATTTACTATAGCCTTCTGTGGCGTGTCTAATTATTCGTCACCCAATCGCAAAGCAACTGGTATGTACAAGCTTTTGAATTCTTTCTTGTCCTGAAATGTGTAATATAGGATTCGACCTATACTCAACGAGCTATATAGTAAACATTGAGGGGCGGAAACAGCTATCTTCAAGGCTCTGAGGTGAAGCCCAATTGAACGTGGTATTTTGACTCTAGATAAAATGGCAAACTCTTTTTTCCAGTCGAGAGACGAGAGCGATTATGCTAATTTAAACTTTATTACAGTATAATATATTACAATAATTATTTGCATTTTTTGCCGTGTTTAGCGGGAATATAGTGGAGCTATAAAGTAACGAATTTTATGCGAAAATAATGACGGATTTTTAACATAATGTTGGCCACACTGCTGTTCGCCATGTTTTCTGGGGTCAAAACAGCCGTTCAATTGGGCTTCACTTTGGAAGCGTTTCCGCCCCTCTATGTTAACTATGTAGCTCGTTGCCTATACTATACATATCGTATTAAGTCATTTTAGGGGTTGTTTGCCTACCAGTTCACATATATTTTTGTATTCATCTTTGGCCATAGACACACCGAGCCATGAAGTTTTATAAACATTGTGTTTTGTTTTTATGATTGTATAATATTGTACTACCCGAGGAAATATGGTTTCCAAGGTTTCTCACTACTTCACACATAGCGTTTTATGATTTGATCAGAATAGTGACCAGGTTAAGGGCCAGAATCGATTACAAAGCTAGGTGTGCTACGAGTAATTAGCGAGACGGAGGCGAAACAACGGCGTGAAGAAAAAACGGAAGTTGTTTGGAACGTTTGGACTGAGGAAGAAAGAAAATGTTATTAGAAGAAGGAGAAATATGTTCGAACGGAGTCCAAGATATCACGTATTTGATGGAGCTGCGAATTGGGTTGAGAACGACAGAAGAGAATATTTCAAATACAAATAAGTCGATTGGAGATTTCCACTACATCGCCGGAGCTGAGGAAGATGTCAGGCCAATTTCCGAGCCTGAATTTGCTGTCAGGAACCCAGGGGCCGGAGCTCAACGAGGTCTCATCCCTGTAGACCTTATTCACCAGTACGTACGTCGGCCATCCGCTGAATCGGGAGAAGTGTATTTCATTCCAGGGTACTGCGCCAAAGAAGCCGAAGTCGGTGAGCCCAGTTTTTTAGCCGCAAACTACACTCCGTCACAAACTCAGCCGCCATTTCCTATCCATCTTGGAAGTCACATACTTAAATGTCTGCCAGAAAATGCACCTAAATTGGGATTAAGTCTAGTACCTTAGCCTGTTCGCTAGTGTAATTAAGTATGGTCACGACGCATCATTTTATCCATTACACAATTTCGCGACATTGTCTTTAATTTTAAGTCGCTTATTTTTCATTCTAAGTAATCCTGGTATCCAACCCTTGGAAATCATATACAATATTCTTATCCTCACGCTGACATCATCAACATTATCTAATTTGAAATTAAATAACTTACATTCTGAATTATCAGTCTTTGATTTCCAGGGGGAAAGTCACTGGTAAGCAAATAGTGTGCCGACGTACCTACTGAGTTTCACTAACCGACCACATATGCAATGTATGAAGTTATCTAGGATTCACGTTAAACATTTTTAATATAATGTTTCCTCGCTTGTAAATAGCCGGGCATTTTTATATTACAAATGAATTCGCAAAATGTTTAAGTCACTACTTATAAGTAGGGGCCTGCGAAATTAGCATCATTTTCTATTTAAAGACTAGATTGCAAGCTGTTGTTTGCTGCCTCGACTTCTTCCAATAGTATACAACGTCGTGGCTTGCAGCGGAAAATGCTTCAGGCCAGTAAATATAATTTCTCCTGTAAAGTGACTAATTGTATGCAGAGTAGTCAAATACGTAAATGACATCACACAAGGGCCGGTGGAGGTGACATCACAGATTGTGTTTAAGGATGTACATGTCAACGAAGTCTGGCCTGTTACCAAATCATAAGGCGAATTTTGCATGTCCTCACTTGTCTAATATGTAAAATGAATATTTGTTTATTTGTTCGTCTTCTATGCATTTCTATCTCTTTCATCAGATTGCGGTGAAACTTTGGTGAGTTGTTACGCGTCCGCCCGGGAAGGTTTCTGAATAAAATAATAATAATAATTAGGGACGGAAATTTTTGGTGAAAAGTTTTTTGCCCCGCTTCGTTTCAGTGCCTTACATACACTCCTGCATCTCAGCTTCATGGCTATTGACAGAGTGTTTTGTACAGAGTCGTTATTCATTAGACTGTGCCAATCAGTACACGGATAACTGCGACACATCACATCTGTGGTTTGCGGTTTTAAGCTCCACACGCTGGGTGTTACGGCATCCAATCACTGACCACATAGCTGAGCTGCAGGTGCGCACGTAAGGCACTAAAACAAAGTGCTGCAAAAATATTTCCGCGAAATTTCTTGTCAAATAATAATAATAACTAAGCAGTTTGGAAGACAAAAAAATTAATGGGCTCTTCGCCGCATGCCGAGACCGGTAGCATATATTTGCTTAGCCTATAAATCATAAATAGTTGGCATTTTAATGTTTATCTGCCTATGAAATGAAACGAATAGCGAATTATAATCAGATGTACGTATAGAACAGAAAAATTCGCGGCATTGTATCAAGTTGCGGCAAATTCGTTTGACTAAAAATCAGTGGCTCTTAATATTAATTAATAGGACAAATGTTTGTGTTTACATAAATAAACATAACAATTTAAAAATTCAACCGAGACAGGGCCCATTCATTCCCCAACCTGTATGCATTTGTTCGCTCAGCATCATTTCCCCCCTCCCCCATATTTTTTTATTTGTCGGTTGTCCTGCTCGCACCGACGCAGCGCCAAGCATGTAAAACTAGTCTTCAGTTGCACATATAATCGGAAATTTATATAAATACACTAGAAATGTGCACCAGAAGCAAGGGTTGTGGTTTATATCGGATCGACAATATTTCTACCAGTTTAATTTGATCGAGCCAATCAGTGTGTGCGTATTTAATTCAAATACGGTGCAACGAGGCGCAACTTAGGTGCAAATGTTGCACTGCCTTTCCTTCCCGGACAGGGTTGCCATCAGGGGCATATCGTGGTCATGTTCCAAGGCATGCTCCGACTATACACTTTGAACACGTGGACTCAATGTGCCTATCTGTCATATCCAATAAACATGTGTTGTGTAGACCGAGAAATATTATTGGCGTATATGTTCCTTGCCTCTTGTACGCTACTGGAAGAATAGTGTACCTGCTCCTACAAGTCTAATGGTCCTCACAGACAACTCAGTGTTGAGTGTAGTCGTTGCTCACCAACGAATGCCTTGGAACACGACTGATGTGAGCATATCTGCAGGCAGTCGATCATAATACTCGTGTGTCGCTCGGACTTAGGGCAGTCTCGAGTGCTTGGTTGATTTTACGTGAGTCGCGGAATTATTCTTGGTCAGACTGGATGCTAAATCGTCTATGGTTGAACGACGGCTGTTTGGACACGCCTTTGTTAACTCCAAGGCAGTTACAGACCTGAAAATTTCGCTGGTTCAGCAAACAGCAGGTTAGATTCCACTGTCCTATGTACACTCTGACCTCACGTGTTCGTTGGCTGCCAACCCATGGAGTAACCAATTGTGCGTCTGGTAATAAATTCCTCAGTCAGAGAGTGTTTTCACGTACGTTTGGTATTGGATCACAGTCATCAAAGACGAGTTTCGTAAACAGCGGTCTAATCACGGAGCTGACTCACGTGTACAGGCGCTCGAGATATATTGTCTCCTCGAGTGAGTGAGAGAATGAGAGAATTTGGTCAGCGCTTAACATCGAGGTCTTCAGCGCTGGTGAGGAATGACATGAGGTGAGTATGGGGCAGCGGTGGAATGAAGGGGCGGGGGATACTGGAGATCCCCGAGAAAACCCGCCGACCAGCGGCATCGTCCGGCACGATTTCCACATGCGAAAACCCGAGGACCGACTCCGCCGGAAATCGAACCCGGATCGCCTTGGAAAGGGGGGGGTCAATGGTCTGACCATTCGGCCACCGCGGCCCCTATTGTCTCCTCGATGAATTCGCGAAATGTCCGGGCCCCTAGCTGCATGTGTGCACGCACGACACTGAAACAATATAACTAGG
>PNEQ01074214.1:74269-94269 GCA_003012365.1 Medauroidea extradentata
TTCTCATTTGACTGTACCAATCACAATAAGGTTACTGTAACACCACACGTCTGTGATTTGCGTGTAAAACCCCACGACACACGAATGTCAAAACATCCAATCTCTGACCGTGAAGCAAGTCTGCAGACGTGCACACAAGTCACTGACACAAAGTGAGGCAAATTTCTTTTCGCGAAAAGTTCATGTCTCTAAATATAACGTAAAATTAGTTTCACCAAATATCAATGGTTCTATAAATGTACAACACACAAAAAGGAACTTCCTCAGAACAGTCCAAATTAGCTGAAGAAACAGGAAGTAGAGTAAAGCTGCGCCCCTCGAGGTGGACGAAACCTTCGTCGTGCACCAACCACGCCCTTCTTGGCGACCTCTAGCAAGTCGTCAAAGCCACGTGTGGCTCTGCGGGCAGCAGTTGCAAACCAGAAAACATGAGGCCGTTTCACAGCCGGTGTTTTTTATGGTCACAGTTCAGAGTTTTATTGCTTGGGTCCGAGTTGTACATTTTTGACGGTAATTATTTTTTAAAACCTAAACGGATGCCGATATCGTAAAATCGTTCTGTGTTTTTGTTGTAACTGCGTATACTGATTTAGTCGATACATATAGGCTACATCATGATCATGATGGTAGCTAGTAAATTAACTAAAATAAAAATCCTTTTAATTTATAAACGATCTAAACTCTTTTACAGTTTGTCACGAAAAATTACATTTCGTAGTTAAACCAATTTTCCACAAAGTTACAGAGTAATTTGACTTCATCGACTCTAATCTGGGTGTAACAAAATATAATTATCTTTAAAGCCAAGGAACTCGGGTCCACACCCTTAAGGCCATATTTCTGCCTATTTTTATTTAATTTTCACGTGAAAGTGCTTTACGCACTCCGTCCTGACTCATCTTTAGCGCTAATAATATTGGGAAAAAAGAATTTTGCACTACTTTGCTTCTTTTCTTTGCATGCATAGGCGCAGCTCTGCCGTATGGTTATTGGCAGAGTGTATTTGTGATGAGTCGTCGCTCATTTCCGTCAAAAGAATTTCGCAACAACTTGTTTCAATGCCTTGAAGTGTACGTATACAGCTCTGCTTCATGGTCAGTACTCTCAGTGTCTCGGGGTTGTATACCGTGTGGTGTCGCAGTAAGCTTGACCTTGATAGGCACAGTCAAGTGAGCAACGCCTCTGTCAGTAACCATACAGCAGAGCTGCAGATGTGCACGTACAGCATTGAAACAAGAAGGTACAATATCAGTGACTCTTGTCATCCTGCTGTGTATTCATAGCTTCAGTCTACAAGTCAGGTCCTCGTCTGAAGTCCCTCCCTCGAGCGAGTGAGCTTTTTTACAGCTGGTAAATGCCATTTTAAGAACTAAATTCAATGTGTTACTTTCTTGGGACAACACTGTAAACAAACTTCCTTACAATTTTGACAAGTTTATCACCCATACACTGTATGAGAAACTTACTATACTTCAGCTTGTAAATAGAGCAGATGTTGAGCATTGTCACCAGTGGCGTATCGTGTTCGTGTTCCAAGGCATGCGGTGCTAAGCAGTGACTGTACTCAACACTGAGTTATCTGTGCGACCAATAGACTTGTAGGAGCAGGTACACTCTTCTTCCAGTAGCGTACAAGAGGCATAGGCGTGAACACAGAGTGTGCAAGGGGAGCAGCTGCATCCACAATTGCGCTGCTGCAGTTTTCACTTTTAAGGCGTAATGTATCCTAAAAATTGGTGGTTTCTTACAGTGGTAAAGTCAATGCTTTGGTTCGGAAACTCCTTAAATAGCGCCATTTTGCATCTTAAAATCCAAATTTTTTCCAGGGGAGGGTCGCTGGACCCCTCTTTATTTCTTCCGGTGTGTGTGTGTGTTGGTGTGTGTGTGTGTGTGTGTGTGTGTGTGTGTATATATATATATATATATATATATATATATATATATATATATATATATATATACACACTTTCTAAGGCATTCACCCCCCTTAACCTAAACCTGCGTACGCCTATGACAAGATGCAAGGAACGTATTCTCAAATAAAACATATCAATCTACACGACACACATTTATTGAATACGTCAGGTAGGCACATTGAGTCCACTTCCTCAAAACATATAGTCGGAGCTTATATTGCATGCATTGAAACGTGATTACGATATGCCACTGATTGTCACTGTACAAGTCTGGTAACATCAGTACATTTGAATGTTTCCTTAAAATTTATAGGAACGCTACCAAATTTTTTACACTCGTAAGCATTGGTATGATATATTCACAAACATTTTTCACAGTGAATTAATCAGCTGACTCAATGGGTAAATGGAGGTGAACCATAGAGAAAACCATTTAAAGCTAATTTTCATGCACAATGGACCATAGAAAACTAGGCCAACTAACGGTTCAAGGCCGGATATCAACTTTATTTGCGACCTAGACCAAAATTCATGGATGGACTATTACGACCCCCAACCCCAAAACATATAAATATTACGAATATTTAAAGTTAACCTAATGCTGTAATCTAGCGCAACGGATGTTGTGTTAGTTATCAATATATAGCGACTCCGAGTCACCACGGCGAAAGTTGTGTAATTGCTGGTCATCAACATAACATGTCCACATGTGACGTTCTTCTTTCGTTATTGATATGTCATCATGTGACTGGACCAATGGTAACTCTGGTGAGCCGCTACTGAATATTTGTGACTCGTCTTCAAACAACTACAAAACTATCATCCAATCACACATTATGTAAGCGGTTGCATTGTTTTGCAAAATAGAGTGGTACGAAAGATTCGTCTGATTTTCCATTATCTCTGTCAATAGAGTTTCCTTAATATTTAAGCATTTACAATCGATAAGTTAATGGAAAATAAGTACAAACCAGCTGAAGACCTGTCACGGAATTTTCAGAACTTCGTACACAATATTTATTCTTCTTATAACGTTCGGTTTCAGGTCGGGTCGGTCCCCGTATTTTCGCATGTGGGAATCGTGCCGTTTACCCCTTCCTTTCATTCCGGTACTGCTCCATACTCACATCATGTCACTCCTCACCAGCACTGAAGACCTCGATGTCAAGAGCTGACCAAAAATCTCTCACTCACTCATTCTTCTTACATGATGTTACCTGTACAATATTTAGTCCAGAACTGTATTTTATGTCATGACAAGCGACACCAAGTTTTCTCGTAAAAGTAGTTTTGCATGATCTTGTTTCATTGTCTTTTCTGCTCGCAGTTATTTGCAGCATGTCTTTGTGCAGACTGTGCCAATCAGAACAAGATTACTGCAATACCAGACGGCTGTGATTTGCTGATATAACCCCAAGACTCTTGAGAGATAAATACATCTAATCACTGGCCATGAAGCTGAGCTGCGGATATGCACGTACAGTAAAAGGCACTGATACAAGTTGATGCAAACATTCTTCCCACTGAAATATGGGGTCCCTATGTTGGACTTACGGGAGATGTAAAGAAAAGTGGCTGACGTCTGATGGTGGTTTTCTGAACTTTCGGAATGATGATACCGACTGCAGACGCTGTAGCGTATGTGTATGTAGCGAAAGAATTAAATAGCGATAAATAAATACTATGTGACGAAACACTGTTATACGTTGTAAAAATAACGGAGTTGTACTAAACATGTTTCTAAGCTGTCATAAACAGCATTGCCGAGAGATACACACGATGTTAAAATATCGTTATGAGCATGTTACAAATCGCAGTTTTTGCCAAACTCGACACTTTGTCTTTAAAGAACCTTATTAAAAAATCTTCTGAAGCTAGGTTTGCAGAAATGTTGCGCTAATGTTAGCGAAAACTATAAATTTACAGCATCTCTTTACATTCGAAAGGATTACATGAAAAACGTTAACAATTGTTAGAAAGTATTATAAGCCTGTGTTACAATTGCCGTACCGTAGCCGTATAGAAATAACCGTACGCGTACCGTAAGAAATATACAGCTTTCTATCCTTCTTACATGCTCATGGCGCCTCGGTAGAAGTACATACGCTGTAGACTACACTATTCAAAAGTATGAGTTCAATTTTTACGTATATAAGTATTATACGTGTTATAGGTATACATATTACAAGTAGAGATGATGGTATATCGCGAAACTTTATGCACCAACATAGCCTTGAAAACACTGACGCAACGTAGCTGTCTGTAGATCAACAATAGGCATCGAATATTACAATAGCGGGATTTTTATTGGCTTAATCATAAAGGGCAACAGCTCTACGCACAAACAAAAGCCAGTCGTCTTCTCATAAACTGAACGTACCCCAGCAAACAGTAAAGTTTTCCCGCGGTAAACCATCATAAGAGACACTGGAAAATCGCGAAATATGTTTAAAATAGTCTCCAATAAACTGTAGTATGTGAATCGTGACACGTGTGAACAGTTTTCTGGCAAATCACACTCGTTCTGTGTTAAAACTCAACAGTTATTATTGAGTCTGTTGAATAGAGAAACAGAGCTTCTTCATATAAACGATAACTAGAGACAGAAAATTTCGCGAAAATATTTTTGCAGCACTTTGTTTCAGTGCCTTACGTGTACACCTGCAGCTCAGCTATGTGGTCAGTGATTGGATGCCGTAACACCCAGCGTGTGAAGGTTAAACCCGCAAATCACAGACGTGATGTGTGGCAGTTATCTGTGTACTGATTGGCACAGTCAAATTAATAACGGCTCTGCACAAAAACACTCTGTTAATAGCTATGAAGTTGAGCTGCAGGTGTGCACGTAAGACAATGAAACAAAGTGGGGCAAAAATCTGTTCACCAAAAATTACCGTCCCTAACGATAGCCAATATAGGTGCAAAACCTTCAGTGTTATGCATGGCATGTTGGAGCCTAGCAAACAATCAACTTTTTCCGCGATAATCCAGTGTCGCTAACCATCATCTCTACCTATAAGCTTTCAAAAAGTATATATTTGAATACACCCAAATTTGTAGTGTACCAGAAAAGATTCGTTTCCATTTTTATTATAAATTATATTTTCACCGTAGCGAATTCATTTGACACTTCCTCTCCATATGCACCTTTATCTCGCGTCGCTTCTAATACACACTGTAATGAAAATTGTGGACTGTTTTAAACATGGTATTATGTGTTTCGCTTTAAATAGTTTATCTTCGTCAATATTAAATTGTGTATTTAAACAATGCCCTGAATTACATACACACGAGCCATTGAAAACGAAAACAAACTGCGTCTTCATTGCCACGCGTACAGAAAATACATTCCAATCAAAATGACGGCCGGCCGTCTGCACTGCTTTGAATCTTCCATAAGAAATAGTAGGTGAACTCGTTCGTGGAAACGACTTTACAAGTTGGTCCTGGGGGGAGGGGGTGGGAATCTGTCTGTCGACGCGCTCCCTCTCTGCCAACAGGAACCAGAATATTTGTTCCTCGCCTGGCCTGGGGCAACGTTGGCATGGAAGAGATGCAGCCAACGGCAGTGGAGGCACGTGGGTTGTTGCCTCGTAGTTGTCAACAAATGACCAGTGGCGCAAGGGTATATTGCAACCCTCCCCCCCCCCCCGGGCATCTCTTATTTATGAATCCTTGATTCCTTTAACACTCTACTTGGCTACATACAATAATTTTACTTATTATTTATTTCAGTAGTATAACATACAATGTTAAAGCACTTTAGAAAGCAAAACTTTGTTATCTAAGATGGTGGCCATTGTGCCTCATTTAAAATGGAAAATTAGACCAGCAATTATTACGGCTCCTCACTCCCTACCTTCGGAATTATAGTTGTTGTGGCTCTGAAAACTGTACAAGGTTGTGTGTTAGTTGATGTTACAGCCACTGTCACGCTGGTCTCCTGGTGCCGCTTTTCATTGAATACTCACACATGGTTCAGTAACAAGTACAGCCACTGGGTTTTGGCTAAACGAATTTTCACATAAGCCACTAAAACAAGTTAGTACAAAATTCGTTTTCCCAGAAATAAGAGGCCATACAAATAATTCAAAGACAAATAGTGGAAGACACACGAACTTAAAATTGTTTGAGTTGTAGCTAGTTCTCAAAAGGAAAAGAAAAATTTTTCAGGTCTCTACCCGCAATATAACTTACATCTAGACGTGGAATGATTTCCTTTATTTTGCTGCTAATTAATGCCCTAAGTCCTAAAAATTTTGCATTTTATTTTAGGCCCTAGCTAGAATTCCAGAAATCGTAAGTTATAGTCTCGTTCTCAAATTACCTTTGCCTTGTTTGTCACGTCTTGGAAGTTGCTGAGTCAAATAATGTTATACCTTAATAATAATAATAATAATAATAATAATAATAATAATAATAATAATAACAATAATAATAAACCTTCACGTAGCCCATATCACTGTGTCAACGTCAGCGAGCAGATAATGAACAGCTTGAGTACACAAGGTAATAATCTAGGTGGGTAGCCTTCAAGTCAGTTAACACGCGAATATTTCATATATTTACTTACGTCTAAAAGTTCCTGCTGCCTGTGGATATTGTGCGTGATCAAGACCTGGGACTGAGCGATCAGTAAGGACGACTCTTGCTTACTCGCCACTAGCAACATCGTATTTACGCACGACGCTGTCAACTGGCATGCAGTCTTCTCTTCAGCTACTCACCTGGACGCGGAGATAAACGTTCAGTTGAGTTAAACAAAACTTTCTTGGCGCACAAGAATAATTAATTAATAAGGTTAGCTAACTACTAACTATTTTGATCACGTTCAATAATGCAGGTCAGAATATATTACTCGGTCATTTATTTGCAAGTTAGACATGACACCACCTGTCATAAGTGCTAGAAGAAGTGTCATAAATATACAGTGTAATAAACATCGAACCACATTTAACAAATAGATCAGACACCTTAATTTTTTTACGGGGAAATAAACTTAATTGATTTATATTTGCCCTGCTGTGCACAAATTCTGTGCCAAACAATTTAAAAATCGTGTGTGTATTAGAATATGCATTACTTTTACTCAGTTGAGTATTACCCAAATTTAGGTACGTCTTTATTTTTCATTTTATATGAAAACTGTTTTATTGGGATTGTATGTATGTCAATGAAGCATAATTATGTACACTTTTAAGTAATGCTAATTGTCACAAAAATGCAAAAATAATTCTAAGTGTGGTTATAAATAAAAAAAATAATATGGTCTGCTTAACGCAAGAAACTGTGCTTTTGTGTACTTCCGAACATATTCTTACGTCTACTTGAACCAAAAATTTTATAGCCAGGCGTAAGAACTTTATCAAATAAACTACATATTTTGTTGTGTCAACAAAATCAGTTGTTCCGCGGTTGGTATTTTCTCCTGGTAACAATACGTCTTGTTAGATCAAGTAAATTTTTTTTGTCTAATTCAAACAAATGTGTAGTAAAAAAAGTTTTTTCAGTGACGTTCAATAATCGCTAGTATAACGACGATAAACGTATAATACGTACTTGAAGAAGACTCTGAAATTTCTGTATAGAACACTAACAGCTAATTCTAACTGTGAAAAAGCTATTTTAGACATGTAGACCCATGTACGTTATCCAAGATTCGGTTGTCGGTGGGGTGAATATAATTGACATTTTACATTACTATAATTTTACTTCACTTTACCGTGTAAATAATGACTGCAATAAAATGTAAGTGTGTGCGTATATATAAAGCAGGAAATATAACTTACGTACTTCGTATGTAACAGTAATATTAAGGGAGTAATTCGCCTTTGAAAATAAAATTTTAAAACTTTGATTTCCCCACAAACCGAACACTAATCGACGTAAACTGACAAAACTTAAGATTTTACTTCATGACAATACGGTCGACAAACCTACATAAATGCCAGTTGATACACTGTTAAAAATTTCCGTAAATTCATTGACCGTAGTTTAAATAGCTCGCATAACCGTAATCAACACATTTGTTCCTGGCTCTATTTATGTGTGTTTAAAAAAAAATGATAAATGCGCAAATGAAATAAATATTTCGTCGGTACAATGCACGAAGTTAGACATTTTAACAATTTGTGTAATTCTGGCACTATTGTAAAGTGTTAGGGAGCCGATATTGTTTTTCATGCACTGTCCGGTATTACCGATACCAGTACTGATTCAGCATTCAGAAGGAAAAATTACATTATCGAGGACGTAGTAGATCAAAAACTTAATTTTCGAAACACTTCGTCAAATAAAATTCTAATTGTCTTAATTTTTATTGTTTTAGACTAACTTACGTTTAAGATAAATAAAAATCTACGAACCACAAAATGGTCAGTGACTCAAACATACGCGGGCGTGTGATGAAGCATATGGATTACTTTTTGATTTTCATTATGCAATTTTGGTTTAAAATTGACGTCAGGAATAAATGAACTAACATACAAGTCATTTAAATTTGTAAATTACTCGAGACTGTGACATTGCTAGGTGTGTTTTATCTGTCAGGAAGTTGTGTTAAAAGTTGTGCAACAACAGAAGAAAAAATTTGGAATTTTAAGCTCTTCCATTGTAAAAGGAGCGGGCGGTTTGGATATATCGGTACCGGAATAGCCCTGCTGTAAACTTGTAGTCAAATGTCCGGTTCCAAAATACTCCTAACATTACAATCTCATATCAGTTACGTGATTTCATGTCAGTTTTCCTTACCATCCTTATCCCTCAACCCTAGTGCTGTGCCTGTCTGGTTTTCAGTGCAGGTTTCCTAAATGTCAGTTGTCACTCAAACAATGTCACATCAGTGTCACACAAGCAGTGCAGCGCTGTATTATTTTCACGCCGTTAACGGTTTATTGCAGTAAACATTTTTGGTTATCTACTATAACTCGTTTACTATTAAGTGAAATTTAAGGTTAAAACTGTACCTTTAACCAATTAATTTTAATGGTGTATGTGTTTAATACTGCAAGAATTAATGGCACATGTTATCAAACAACACGTTTTAACCTAAATCGTAATACATATCCGAGAAGGGTCTACCCTAACTCATCTCTATTATTATAGACTACAATTTGTACTGAAACGGACATGCAAATGCTTTGTGTAACGTTGGAGCTTTATTGAGCAGGTTAACGAACATAACAAAATACTCATATTGTTTCATTTGCACACTTATAATTTATTTTATTTATTAAAAAAAACACAAATTCAGATAGGAACGAAGTGTTGGTTACAGTTATGAGAGCTATTTAAACTACGGTACGTGATATTTACAGTGAATGTCCGCCGTCATCTTTGCGGCGCTGTGGAATAAACCGGACACTCGTGTTCGTAGTGTTGCATACACACTAGGCCCTGTGTCACCACACCAAAACTACACACGCGTTTTGCACGAAAACTATGAGTCAAAGTCAGTCACTACAAGATGACCTCATTTATTACTAAGTTCACATTACCCAATAAATCACTTTTAAATATTGAATTATCCTTAGACTAAAAAAAGATGTCAGCTATTTAAGGTTGGTCACTCCTTTTATTTTCGTAAGGGTTGAATGTATCAAGTGGCGTTTATGTTGGTTTGTCGACCGTATTGTCTTGAAGCAACATCTTGAGTTTTGTCAGTTTACGTTGATTAGTATTCGGTTTGTAGGGAAATCAAAGTTTTAAGATTTGATTTTCGAAGGTGAATTACTCCCTTAATATTATGCTTATGTTATATTTTCTGATTTATTTTTCACAAGGAAACACCTGCCGGAGTTTGTCAGCAAGAACTTTTTAAATATTATTTCTAGAGAAAGGCCGAGCTCTTGGCTGAAGAGATATGGGAAGGGTATCCCCCTCTACCATCACTCATCATTTCATGTATGTTCATTTGTTGATTTTTTAGTCGGCATACTCTATTGCTGGAAATTCTAAAGTATTGTGCGTTGACTTAATCTGTCTTTAAGAATTAATTTTTCCTCTAGCTAGTGGTATTTATATTGATTTTAGTAGCATTTTTATTAAAGCATAATATATTTTAATATTATCTTCTTGGCTTTTCTTTTTTTCTCAGTGGTTAAATCTAAGACAAGAAGGTTTTGCCTTAACTTCGTCTTTTGTACAAAATAAGTCGTTAATAAAAAGTGAATAGGTCTGTTCGTCAATGCTCGTAACAGTTGTTAGGAGTGTAACGATTATTAAATACTGCAGCATGAGCTATGCAGGTGGTTTGTGGATAATAATCTCTTATTGCATATGCACAAGTGAATGTCTCAACACCAGTCTTTGTCAGCAGCGCGTAGTGGTTAGTGCATGGAACGAGCGATCTGGCGCAACAATAACAAGTTGGACTCGTATTCAGGAGGACCTAGATTCGATTCCTGGCTTCAGCCATCCCGATTTCAGTTTTTTTATGATTTCTCGGGATTGTCCTAGGCGGTTTTGTTTGTTGTTTATCAGCAACCCTCACATCTCATTTTTGAGTATAACTCCAGGGATGTAGGTTTTGTCATACAATATGCATATACAAGGAAGTTACATATACATACAAATAAGTAATAGAAAAATACACTTAAATAATCATTAGTAAAAGAACCTACACTCAAGGTATTCAATCGATTAAATGAAACAAGCACACATTACATGTAAAAAGACAAATAAAAAACATGCTCATAAAGAAGAAGAAACTGGCCATTTGGTGAAAATGGGTTTGCGTTGTTGATCAAATTTTAAATGTAACAACTTTTCGACAAAATAAAGGTTATGAGTTTCCAAAAAAAAAAAAATAATAATGTTTTGAATATGTATCGTCGTTATTACGTGGCCTAGTAGATGTTTGGAATATACAGTATGCCACGGTAGAATCCTCTCACAGTTCCTGACCTTTCGTAAAATTGTGCGTAACAGTATCTAATGACGTCGCTGTTTACGAGATGTAAAACCACACTTGAAATAAAAATAAATAATGTAGCCTAGTGGACGGGGTAGAGTAGGAAAGGAGGGTATTTCATATGTATGTCACTCCACATAGTTGAGGTGTGTGTTGTTGCAGACGTGGCATAAGGGAGCGGCGCGCGCAGCACAGAGATGGTCAGACCAGTGTATCATGCTGGTACACGATGACGTCATGGGTCGCTGGCAGGATGACTTCGGTACCTGCGGCCAGAACATATTCATATCCACGCAGCAGGTGCCTTGGTGAGTGCATTCATTCTCCTTCCAACACTACGCCACTGAATAAATTAGGAGCTAACTGTCAAAACAACACATGTCCACAAAAATACGAAAATGAGTCCAACATATGCGATGTGGGATTCACAGGAACATGTAGTCAAATGTAATATAAAATTTCCTGCCTCCTTTAAAAATCAGGCGAAAATTAGTGTATTCATTCAAAACTAGACATGTCCACCCCGCAGTAGTTTTGCATTCATAATAAGGGCACATATTTTATCTACTGGATGATATAGAGTTACGAAATGTTTCCCCTGGCAAGTTTACTATCCTCTTTAAATTCAAGCATGTCCATTCACTCAGAACTAGACATGACTATATTTTCTTTGCTAACATACGATATATAACATTAACTTGCCTCGTTGTAATGACCCTATTTTGATAGTTAAAATTATGACCAACTATAAACCTGCCATAATATTACAGTTTCTTTAGTAATGTCTTTGAATGTTTCTTGCCATGGGACAAAACGACAAACTGTACTATTATGGACATACGCCATTGCGATATATGTCGTCCCAGAAAGCCAACTAGACTTGTTTTCTTTTTCTTTTTTTAGTTTTTCGTTGTTTGTTTTTCTCAGTCTCATTCTAAGATTTCTGGGACGACGTATATCGCAGTGGTGTATGTCTACAATAGTACAGTTTGTCAGTCTTAGTGTTGCAGCTTATCTCCCTCTCTTTTTTTCCTGCAAAATTGGATAAGGTGGACATGTCTGGTTTTTGAAAGTTTGATCATCAAATAAGATATTCGACAGAGTTCACTCAATGTCAATATACAGCTTCCTTTTTTTTCTGACAGAACCCAAATAACTGCCCCCTTTTAATACCAAACTTACATTATTTTTCCACGAGTGTGTTCACATTACATATAATCAATACAGATGGGAGTTTTGTACGGGACGCAATGAAAGTAGAAACGTTTTTGGAGAAAGTTGAACTCAATCCGACTACTCGTAGCTTTGTAACTTCTAACACGTCACCAAATCAGTTCATCTACGGAACGTTTTGTGTTTTCTTGAATGCAAGCCCACATTGTTTACTGGGTTCGCACACATCTTCAGATGTAGGTTTCACTAATGATTGCAGGAATAGTCTACCTATTATGAGTCCTACTTCTAGGAGTCGTTTCAACCTTCAGTAGAATGAAGCAGAAGATTTTGCTATTGCTTGAATTCAAGACATTGAGCGCTCGTAAGTAGGGCAACGAGATGTCCCGAAATGATTTTTGCGCCATTTCGTTTCAGTGCCTTACGGCAACTCTGCTTCATAGGTATCGACTGCGTGTCATTGTTGAAACAAGTCTCTCATGTTCCTGCACTAATCAAATAAGATTAGTGTGACACAATACGTCTGTGATTTTCCTGCAGAATTCCAAGACAAGTGAGAATTACATCCAATCATTGACCATGTTTTATGAAGTGATTATGGCTTGAGGATCGAGAATATCGCGGATAAATGTTACAGCAGCGTAGATGGCTCAGTCCTATACATGTACCGGCCACAATCGGTGGCTATACATTGGCTTCCTACCTTACAAGCAGGTAGCACGTGATATCCCCTAACCTAACCATTGCTGGTTTGCAGTAGTCTAATTCATGTCAAAACCGACTTCGTCAAGTCAGTGAAGTATATATTCTTAACGTTCAAATTAGTCTCGAATAAATCCGCAAAATCCACGTATCTGTAATTATGGAGCGACGGAAGAGTGTTATGGTATAGGAAAAGGGAGTACCCTAGAAAACACGTGTGCATTATTTTGTTAAAGTTGGCAGCTTCGACACTTCTCTTTCTCCCATACACTTAAGGTGGCTGGCGTAGCGGAAAAGCACCTCGATCGAGGGGCCTACGATGCACGACCGAGTTGCTCGGGAGGTGTAAAGATGCATGGGTAAGGTGATGGGAGCGCGAAGAGTGCTCAGCACAGAAAAATTCGTAATTTTGTGATTGCAATAAACACTGTCCAACTGACGCATATTACTAGAGAAGAAGATTTATCGCGGGAAAAACTTGACTGTTTGCTAGGTTTCAACGTACGTTCAGCATATCAAATGATTGCTGGCTTTCGCTTGTACGTGGAGTTGTTACCGTATTTGACTGAGTCAATAAGAATCTCGTTGTTGTAATACTTGATGTCTGTTATTGATCTGCAGACAATTATGTCGTATCAGGTGAATATCACCCAGTCATACACGTTGCAAGAAACTACAGCGTTGTCAAGGGTATGCTAGCACGAAACACTTTCGCGATGTACCATCCTCTCTACATATTACATTAAAAGTACTTTTCACAAATAAATTATTTTTTCGTTCCCAAGTTTTTGTGCAAGCGCGTGTTGAAGTATCGATTGGACTATTTTCGCTACTTACCCAAAGTAGTAACTATTAATCCGATAAAAATGAAATAACTTTGAGTGAAAATTAATAATTTATTAACCTACAGAATAACATTTGTTATTCCACGTAAAAAAATATTTTAAAAATTACATGCACTGAACGATAGGCAAAAATTTAGGTACATTCAAGAATTATTTAATACAAACAATTCTTGCAAGAAATTACAAGGGTATTATTCTGTAGCTTAATACATTTACTTTTACTGTGAATTATTTCATTCGTGTCGTTTGAGTAGTTTTACTTTGGGTAAGTAGCGAAAATAGACAAATTACTACTATGACATTAGCATGTACAAAATCTATGGTATTGCAAAATATTTAATTTGTAGAAAATTACTATCAATGTAATGTGCAAGAGTTGGACAGTGTTTGGTACAATTATACATAGAATTACGAATCTTATGTGCAGATACCACTTCATCCAAGGCTGGGAAGCCTACCTAAAATAACCCGTAATAATAGAAATTGTTGATAATTTCTTTAAAAAACTTTTACTGGTTGCCTATGCAGGAGTGAACTAAAAACAGATGCTTCAAGGAATCTGTCATTCACTACGTGGTTACTATATGTCCAAACATTCATAAACGTTTTATCAAACTAGTTCTAGGTTACTTTATCAGCTTGTGTCAGAATGTTCAACCTTGACTCCTATTTCCTGATTGATTAGTTCCTCTCGCAGGAGACATGCGATGCTAGAAACTATGTACGAAACAATATCTTGACATGCGATATGCACTTCAGTTGTTCAACCTAACTATGTTATTGAGAGTATCATTTCTTACATCACTTTCTTTTCATGCGCCACAAGGAAAATAATATGGCCATGGAATGGGACTCTCGACTAAATTTTTATATAAAATTAAAAATTTTAAATTGAATTTTAGATACCATGTAGCCTACTGAACAACAAGATGGGAATTGTTTCCCAGTGTAACATTTCACAAACAATTTTATAAGACGCCATTTACAAAGCATTAACAATGGATCAATTTGCTAGACAGTGCATTCAAAAAAGTGTAATTGGTCATGAAATTTATTTTAAAAAATACTGCAACGTTGGACAATCTGGCCATTTGAATTGTTAGTATTTAATATGTAAATTTTAATTTAGAACTGTACGTTTCACAAAAAACGTTATGAAGCAATTCAACTATGTCACCAACATTTCGGCACAAAATTAAAATCAGTTTCTTAGCTTTTCCCGCAACGCGAATGAAATAGAAATGTATTCTTTTCAGTATTCGCACAGCGTCCTCCATTTTTATTTTGCCGACGTCACAGAAACTTCCGCGCTGATTGGCTGACGTCTTTTGTTATTCGCGTCGCGTCAGACGCGTCATTGTGATTCCAACATGAGTCAGGCCGTCTCGCACGGGTGGCGCGGTAAATAAACATAGAATGTGCCGAGGAGAGAGGAAGGCCGACTGTCTTCCAGTCTTCACTCTGCGCCGTGTGTAACTGTATCGTCTAGACGCTGTGTTGTCGCAGGCGCCGCGCATGTTTGTTTGGCCACCCTGGGCAAGGAACCCATTACACCAGGCTGCACTAACAAACCTGCAGTCTGCACGATAACCCGGCTACACCGCACCGCCGCTGCGCTAATTCCGTCCCTCTCAGCCGATGACCCTCTGCACGAGGTAGCTGCCCTCTGTTACGGAGCGTCCCTTCATAAACGAGAATGGGGGGCATTCAACCTTTAAAGTGTGAAAAGGCCTGAAATGTGTTTTCTATTAATTATAAATATCTATTTAACCCTTCAGGAGACAGAGATGGTTTTTGCTTCAAAATAATGCTTATGTAAATACCCAAAAACAGTTTAAGGGCGCCGTCTACTAGAATCGTGAAGAGGCGCGCAGATCTTTAACAATCCTGTTTTCATTCGAAAACAATTCAACATTTATTGTCACGCGGTTAGGCTACGAAAAGCATTTAAGGATCTTAGTACAGGTCTATAATTTTGCCATTAACTGTTATCGTTCCTAACAAGTATTTTTTTGAGTGTGAAAGTGATCGAATCGGGACTTTTGACGCTGATTTTTATGCAAGAGTAATCATTTTCACGATATTCTGAATATTATATACCTGTAGAGCGACTCTTTCCCTTTCGTCGCGTAAGATAGAATGATAGTGTTGTCGCTGAAAGTCCCATAGTAAAAACGGTTCAGCGGGAACCTTGCACGCTAGTTCAGCGATTGGCTCGTTGAGGCTTCAAGGTCGACCTTACTGTTCCGTCGCTTTTGAGCCTTTCACGCGCGGGTAGACGGCACCCTTAAGTATTTTTCGAAATTTGACTCGCAAAGAGTTAAATGGGGGAAATGAGTTTTTATTAATCGTCAGTACTGCTCTAACACAATGAATGAGCTATCGTCGTGACTTTTCCTTCAATTAGATACGAATACAAGTGTATAAGATAGGACTTCAAGACGTTTCAAAATTCTTTAATTAAGGGGGTGAAAATTCATTATTTTTTGCCGATTATTCTTCCATAGCTATCGAACCGGTCGAGATATCGAATTGTTCGGCCGCCTCCGTGGCTCCGTGTAACGAACCTCAGTAAGTATACCTCTGCCCTGCAAAGGTCTGGGAAAATGTGACGAGCCGTACTGCATTCAGCAAGTAAATCTATCCAGCCGGCTTCTGTTTACGTTACGTAGTTCGCTGGTCGTTCCTCTTGACGCTACTCGCTCGACATCAAGCTACTGTACGCGTGTGTTCTGTCTTGCGATCTGACCACAGTTTGTTTGACAAGCGACGGAGACGTCTGCGCCAACAGCAACACACGATAACAAGATCAGAGCGCGCGCTGCTACCAATGACGTCATTAAGTCTGAGACACGTAAAACATGCTTCTCTTCGTCGACGACACTTGAAGGAAACTCATTTCATATTTACAAGTAGCATACCGTGAAAATCCTCATTTTAGCACGTAATTACATGTTGTATACGACGTAATGCCCAGGCGAGGGGCACTAGAGAACTGATTTAGTCGATGTTGTTTTCTTCTCCGGAAATATCTTCTTCTTATTGGTAGGGACCACGGTTGGTGCCGTGGACGGAACACTCGCCTTCCACCAAATCGACGGGTTCGAATCCCGGTGGAGTCGATCCGGATTTTTGCATGTGTATATTCTACCGGACGATGAAAAGCGAATTTTCTCGGGTACCTCCTGTTTCCTCCGCCTCTTCAATCCGGCGCTGCTCCAAACTCACTTCGTGTCACCCCTCACCAGCGCTAAAGACATACTGTAAATGTTAAGTGCTTTTAAATTCGCCAGTTGTTCTTTACCTTCAGTGAAAGAACGTAGTTCAGAAATTTTTGTCAGCACGGTCGTTATTGTTTATTCTGAGACTGTGGTCGTAAAATTTCAGTCGCATTTTCCTGAGTGAATGAAAATTTTTTTACGTGCCGATGTGACTCATAAGATTTACTTTTGCGTCCAGATTCCCTCGTATGCATATCTTCCTCCAGTAATAAAATTTCCTAATTCGTATAATTCTTCAGATTTCATTATTTCGTTGTATATTTCTTGTATTCTATCTGTTACAATACACGCAGTCGTTCAAGTTCGTTAAGTTTGGCGATTCTCTCCTTGTTTGTGTCACGATCTAAAGCTGAAGGCTTAATGGCAGTTCAGTTAATTTACTGAGCTATTTTTCTCTAATCTGTTACCATACGTACGGAGATTATTCTTCCACGTAATGGGTATTTCACTTGGTTTAGAGTTATATACGGGTATGGGAGATGCAAAGCAACGCTAGGAGCAGCACTGTCGCGCCTTGCAGACGGCCGGAATGGTGATAAAAACGTATTTTTCGTATGCGTGGCAATGGAAACGCGAGTTCATTTTCATTTTTGAGTGCTCATCTGGATAAATGCAGGCTTAAATTAATGTATATAAAACCATTATTGAACACGACGAACTATTTAATACAAAACATGTAATAAATTGTTTAATATAGCCCATATTATTCATTGAAGTGTGCCTTAGAAGCGGCGCGGAATAAAGCCGCGTGGAGAGAGTGTAGCAGTAAACGATTTTGTTATGTGGAAAATACAATTTATAAGAAAAAAATGTAATATAATCTTTTTGGGCAACTACAAAATTGATTAAAATTTGTGCACACGAAAACTGTCCGTTTAGAATGCTTATAGGATAAACAATGCTTGAAGGTTAGTTCATACTGTTGTTACAACATACATTAATAGTATCGTTATTGCAAGTAGACTAATACTTTATATAAAAAAGGGATAGTATGAACTAGTAATTTTCACGTTACTAGCTATTTACGAAACGTCCTGCAATTGTAGCTTCGGAAAATTTTTTGCGATATTTTTGTAGGAAAGCCAAAATTGGTTTGTTTTTCATTAAAACATGTTAAATGACTCCTCTCATTGCAATGCCAAGTTAAATTTCATTGTACTACTGTCCCGTATTTCATTTGACCAATTAGCGATAGCAGCGAAACTAGCGGCAGAATTTTTTTCTGTGCCAAACTCTTCCATAAGAAAACATATTTTCTGTCTATAACATGTAGCAGAATTAAGTTTAGCTTTAGCTAACTGGAAATATTTGTAACATGAATTGATAAGGCCACAGATATTCACTGAATGAATAGTTATGTAACACATATTGCCATTACGTTAAAACATACACAAAAATAGAGAGAGGGTACGCAGTAAACTTAGTGTCTCTAGTTGTTTACAAACACAAACAATTCTGACTGCTTCCAACCCCATGTATCATTGATTAATTGTAACCCCACGGCTGTTTGAGGTTCAAAAAAATAAATTATATATTCATTAAAAATATAAAAACTTACATTACGTAAATTGACAAAACTATTGCAAATAATACAAGATATTTACAGAAAATTCAATCTCTTTTTTGCAATTTGAATTTATTATCACCAAAACCAGTTTGTCTGACTTTTCCAAGCTTTCCCTGACCACTTTCAAGTTCCGTAAATTTTCCTGGTTTTCCGGTTTTCCAGACCTGTAGCAACCCTGTTATCGTCCCTTCGTTTCTGTGTCTCAACCACGCTAAACAGTGAATAAAATATGACCAATGGAATTGGGTGGAAAAGGACTGATTTGGTAAAAAAAAAAAGGGGGGGGGGGTTGGGCCGAGTGGGGTTGAGAGAGGAAAACCTGCGCCTAAACGTTGGACCTTGAGTATAGTGTGTAAGACTAAATAAACATAGGACGGGAAGTGAGGTGAGTAAAGAGTGAGCCATGTAACCGCTGACAGCAACCTTGAGACGTGTTCAAGTTCACCAAGGTCGCCAGATTTATTATTTCCTCTTGGCTGATCATAACTTGGCAGCTTTCACTGCGCCGAGTTACGTACACGTCCTGGCGAGGACGCCAGTGTATTTACAACTCTCAGCACTTGTGCAGTTTATTATCGCTCACTAGCCAATCTATCACACGTCAGGAAACTATCGATCCCAGGAGCTCTCGGCTCAAGCGGTTGTGAAAAGTCACCTGCTGGAGTAAGGTAGGGTTGCTCAGTCACGTGACCAGGGTTTCTCGGTCACCAGACTTTGTTCTAAGATCCTGCGAGCAATTCAGGAATTTAAGATTGCGAGCATTCAAAATACGTCTACGTATATTATACATTTCTTAAATATTTTATCAAAGAGCAAAGAGAGCAGCAGAATTTTTTAAGTTATTTTATTTCATTGACATTTAACACTTGTTTCTTCGATATTTAGAGCAGTGTTCGTATCGTTTCACATCACGGTTACTTTGGTTAAATCTGCTGTTCACATTTTGTTCTCGTAATATTTAGGGCCATGAACACTTCGCGAAAAGAATTTTGCCCCAGTTTGTTTCAGTGCCGTACGTGTACAAATGCAACTCTGCTTCATGACTATTGGCGGCGTGTCTCTATAAAGTTACGTCACTCATTTAACTGTGCCAATCACAGCAAGGCCAGTGCCACACCACACGTATGTTATTTGCAGGTAGAACCCCAAGACATGTGACAGTCAAAACATCCAATCACGGACTATGAATCAGAATTGTCGATGTACACATAAGCCATTGAAACAAACTGTGGCAAAAATATTTTCGCAAAAAGTTAATGTCCCCAGTAATATCGTGTGTTTCGTATTCTAACAGCAGCTCACACTACTGTCGAGCAAGGTTAACCGTTAGCAGATCAAGAAACTGCTCTTTCAACTTATTGGTAGAGACATATGCAAAATTCGCTTTATTTTCTGACAGCTGACTAGACTCCAAGTGACTATAGACTGGTCCTGCGTCTCCCACTGGCCGATATTGTCGTGACTTGCCGCGGAGAATTCTTACACGGTAGAGACACCAATATCTGTAAAGACGTAACACATGTAAATGACAACACATTAAAGGTCGTGGCTTATTGGATCGCAGATTATGCTCTGTTAAGTATAAAGTATAGGAAAGTGAAGTTT
>PNEQ01074214.1:99269-142993 GCA_003012365.1 Medauroidea extradentata
AACGCTGATGTGCTCGTAATGCATTGAAATAAGGTGGTTCCAGGCTATTTTCACCATAGTTAAGTGGTTCTAAACATTTATGTTCCCGTGTAATGAATCTACTAAAATAATAAAAAATTACAGTTCGTATGCCTTCAATGAAGTGTGCTTGACCATATCGCGTCGACAAAAGTGTTTCACAACTTGTTTATTTCTGCCTATATTGCACTGTTATTGTAGCATTTGAAATATTCATTCCAGTCTCACAAAATACACATTAAAAATCACTGAAAGTCCTTGGTATCACATCACTTTTACTTAGTGATGAACTTGCAGGTGTTGGTTGTCGAATTATTTATTCGCTTTATCTCTACTTACGTAATACAACAGATGACGTTAAATAAAATCCTACGTCAAGCACTAGTCGCTTCAAGGCCGAAAGTAAACTCTACGTTGTTATTGTTACGTATGGTGGCTTAGTTCACGCGAATGCCAATGTTAATATTTCTTCTCGCGTGTTTAGACGTACCCGTGATTCAGCGTCTTTGATAAATGTAGATGCAAAGTTGGTCCATTAGCGCAGGCCACGAGTGATTCACGGTGTTTTGCAGATTTCAATTTGTGATTTTACTTTCGAGTAGAAACATCGTTTTCTGCCTACAAGCGCTGTCTGTGTGAAAAATAGACACAGAGTACCGACATCGAATTACTTTTGGCGTTGCTAATGGCCACAGATGCTGGCTTGTGGGTATGATAATGTCACGTTGAGGGATACTAGCTTTCATGTTGTCTTTCTGGGTCAAGTGAGTCCGTCTGTCATCCGCGTCATCGCTCGAGCACTTCATATCTACACGATGGAGGAGAAGGAGAAGTTGTGGGAAAAAAAGTGAGGGGGTGGCAACACAACTACTGTACATGTCTTGAGGACTGCATAACCGCGTGTTTGCACATCTCAAGGTCATCCGGGGTCCACAGTGTGCGCCCAAACAGAAGGTCAGCTGAGAATAGCTTGTCAGCGGGCGCGTGTGACATGTGTCGTATTCTCTCTGCCCCCCATCCACTCCTCCTAGGCCTCTAATGGCCTGTCCGCCATGGCGTAAATCACAACGCCATGTGGGACGTGGTCAAGGTTTGTTTGAAGAGACCCGGAGAACGTAACGTTGCCTTCGACACGAGAGTAATGTAATGTAAACATCGGGCTAAACGGGGTCACTGTCACGTCCGCGACACGCCTGTGGCCAGGCAACCACGCCCCACGGCAGAGTTACATTAGTTGCCTACGTTTCAGGCGTCTCAGTCTAACACACATATTCTCTCCATATTTTCACTTACTTGCTTTAAGTCGTCAAGAATATTTACTTTACATCTTGAAGCCCATAAAGGCTCCAGCTATCTATCTTGCAGTCCTGTAGCTTAGAGGGAGATCAAAGTTTTATTTGATTACTTAGAATCTATCATTTTAAGTTAAGGAAACTCTTGGATGAGTACTGTCACATGAGATACTTTGCAATTTTTTTTATTTATAACCCCTAATGAAAACAATATATTTAAATATAGAGGGAGTACTTTTTACCATAAAAACTATTCCTCTATATTGCTTTTTAAAAATTTACCTTTAAAACTATTTTTAAAAGTGTTGTCTCTAAAATGGGTCCTTCGAGAACTGCTTAAATGTTACATTTAAATTCCGTGGCTCAGTGGTGGAGTTCAGTCGTGTTTCAAAAGAAGCTGCCGTGCACACTACTATATACACATACATGCATACATACATACATACATACATACATACATACATACGTACATACATACATACATACAAGGATGTCCAGAAACAGACGCATAATGAGCACACCACACGAATCCTGGTTTAAATTGGAGACGACAATGTTAGTGGCAATACGTTATACGACATCCTACGTTAACAATGTGGCAACACTGCAGTGTAGTTAGTTCCTTCTTGTGCTCCACAGATATTTCACTTATCTTCTTACTACTACTGTTCTGACTTCTGACCCGCATATTATGGGTACGGATTAAAAATCCGAACAGTCCAGACATGAACCACACAGCGTTGCCACAATGCCCACGTAACATGTCATCGTTTAACTTTTCGCCACTAACATTTAAACATTTTCGTATACAATTTAGCACATTATTCGCGTGGTGGGCTTATTATGCTTTTGTTTCTCTGGACACACACACACACACACACACACACCTGCACCTACCATTCTAATAGTGGCGCATACGACTCACGTGTTGTGTATTGTATAATCACTACTTAGCATCTCTTATCTTCGTCAGTGCTAACTGTATCAGTTTAAAACTGTATGTTTCTCGAAGCCAATTTGCAAAAAATCAAAATACGACAATCCTAGACAGTAGTTTTGTCGACTATCTGAGCAGCAATTCTTTCCGAGTAACGTTTTTCTGAAAGAAAATAACATCTGACGCCGATGTCTTACGAATTTAATTGCAGCACGTTCCATTACGCGCAACAAAGCGTCATTCTGGGTAAGTGTTTGCTAATAAAGATGGCTAATATCACTATAGAGGGTTTTTTGTAGTTTTTTTAGATGTTGACTTTCAAACACGTGTAGATTTCAACTATAGTTCTCAGTGTTTATTTACATCACACACACTCTTTCTACAGTTACAATGTAGACGTAAGTGGCGCAGGTAAAGAGCAACTTCAACGGATATGAAATTGCAAAGTGTTTATTTTAATACGTAAGTAGGAAACGCGAAACAAGAAAATATCATCTACGCCAGTTGACCACCAAAAATACTCCCTTTAAGATTACCTTTGTTCATTTCCTCACCAGGAGAGGCGTGGTTATTATAAGAACGTGATCGTTGTCTATTAAGCTGCTCGGCGAAATTTGATTGGAGAACACTTCAAGCGAAGGAAGTAGGACGCAGCTTGACCTGTTTATTTTCTTAAGCGTTGGTTATTTGTGTCTCTCTTGTAGCACGCCCTAATGTACAGCACATATTGCTAGAGTGTTCATACATCTGTGCTCGTGATAGTCTAGAGCAGTGGCGGCCGGTCAATGTTTTGAGCTCAGTGCTCTGAATATGTCCTTCACCCCCTCCCCCGCTAAATCGCTATACTTTCTTTCCCTGTTAATAATCATATTTTTAACTCGAAGGTATAGGACTTTTGCTTTACATGTATTGAGAAATTGCACTGCGTTTCATGGCAAGCAGTAATGTAGCCAATAAAGTGTGTTATAAAAAATTTCAACTTAAAGATGTTATCTACAATGTATTTAATGTATAGGTACTCGTTAAATACACAAGCAATGAATACCATTAACGGCAAGTTAGTATCCTATAATCTCAGTTTCTATACATTTGTTCTTACATACTGCATTCCCTCTGTGTTTCCTCACGATTAATGTGAACCCGACTCGTAGATAAAATGCCAACAATATCGCATGTAAGACGTCTTAAGACTACATTAGAGTTCGGCTTGTCTAAATGCAGACGCAATTTTATAACACGCGCGAAGTAGGCCTACGCATATCTTCAGCCCCGCATCGGCATATCATTTTGATATGGTTAAGTAAATATTCCGCAAACTATAAGTTAATAACTCCAATTACGAAAACTAGACGTTTCATGTGCTTGTCCACTCTGCGCAGCTCTTTTTATTATCAGCTAGGCCTTAGATCTACGATATTTGTGATTACAATTACGAAACACGTAAATAAATGTGTGCAGTTCGTACCACGTCCATTCGGAAAACAAACTTGCCACTAATAAACCACGGACACAAGCCTTACAATAAGTTTCCACCTATGCTCAAGCAACACAGAATTTTCAAAAAAAATGAATCAATATTGTAAAATTCGACTTACCAAATTATCCCATCATAAAGCGTCGGTAATGTATCCATTGGACCAAAGACTAATAACATAGATTATACTGCAGTTCGTTATTTATGCACAGTATCACGTCACTGACGCCCACAACTTACAATAATAATATATAGTAACGTACTATTCATAAAAGTTATTCTAAGTCAGCTACACGTCCATGCGACACCGAAAATTACTTTGTTTACCGGTCTGCAATGTGCAAACACGTGCGCGACGCGAGCGGCCATCATTCTCAACGTGCTGACGTAACTATCGCGCGCTTGCGCAGTAGATAGCAGGGCTACTCTGCTCATTGCACGGAGCAGGTGTTGATAAAGGCGAGGTTCCCGCGTCTCTCTACGCCTCTGGCTAGGACAGGGGGTAGGAAAGAGGAGTGACAACCGTGCGCTAGTCCGCGGGAGCACCGAGCCAGGTTTACACCATAGAAAAGGGCAGCTTACACGAGCGAAATTACTTGAGAAAATTCCGTCCGCATATAAAACTTAGCGCAAAGCAGTCGATCTCTTATAAAGAAAGGTTAGAAGTATAAATTGGTCACATTACCTGAAATTTAATAAAATTAAGTACACAATAACTTAGTAAAAGTTTACGAGAGCACCGCCTTACGCACCGCCACTGGTCTAGAGTTCTAAGAAGTCTATTCAAACAAGTAGAATTGCAAATAGAAACATTTGTTAAGATCGCTCTCCTTTTAATTATAAATTTAAAATGTTCGCCTTCTTTTCTAACAACGAAAATTTGTATTTAAAAAATGGGGTTGTGACCTATGCCAATTTACAACGTTCTAATTTACAGTATTCAACTGTTTGAATCTCATTAATCCTGGCTAATAAGATTAAAAATTTATATTTACTAAGATATAAGAATACAAAAAACTAATTGTTATTAAAAATAATCTCATACCTTCTGAAATACGCGAGAAAACCAACTATTTTCTAAACAAATTTCGCTGCTTCTGTTATAGGTTATTTAATGAAGTATGTAAAGATAGACCGTTATCTTGGTGCATGTAACAAATGCTAACTAATGTTTTATCCCCGGTTACTTTCGAAAGTAAGCTATAGGAGACGTACAATTTCCTTGCTAATTTACTATTCGAATTCGCAAGTAAATGTGTATGCTAATATATAGATATGATGGTTTATCGCGGGAAAACTTGACTATTTGCTAGGCTTCAACGTGCGTTCAGCTTATCAAAAGATTACTGGCTTTTCCTTGTACGCGAAGCTACTGCCCTATTTGACCTAGCCAATAAGAATACCGCTATTTTAATATTTGATGCATGTTATTGGTCTGTAGACAGCTACGTTGTGTCAGTGTTTTCAAGGCTATGTTGGCACAAAACATTTTCGCGATATACCATCATCTCTACTAATATATCATCGGTAGAGATGACGTTTTGTAGCGGGAAAACTTGACTGTTTGCTGGATTTCAACGTACGTTCAGCTTATCATAATATTACTGGCTTTAGCGTGTACTTGGAGCTGTTACTCTATTTGACTGAGCCAATAAGAATCCCGTTACTGTAATATTTTATGCTGCAGACAGATACGTTGTGTCAGAATTATATCACTGAATCAAATATGTTGCTAAAAAACTACAACGTTTGTAAGGACATGTTGTCATAAAACATTTTCGTGATATACCATCATCTTTAACCATATGTAAATGTTTCACGATATTATTTAGCGAATTTTAGGATTCAGTATACTGGCTACGTTAGATATTTAGTTTTTCTTTCGAATATACTGTAACGGACTTATATTATATTTCTCTGATTTTTTTAATATCTGAAGAATTTATTTGGACATTTTATCTTGCGTAATCACACCAGTTGCAGCAGTTAGGCAGTGATAATTTAATATTCTTGGTCTGCCTGCAGTGTTATCACAACGTACATGTCACTGTATTGTCAACACGTACATTTGCAAGATCTCCACAGATAAATAGCTAACCTTATGGTTTATCGCTCTTTTATAAGTGCAAACAAATTAGTCCACATACCACAACTCTGCAGTCGGTTTCTTTACATTACATAGAGCATAGAGTAATACCTATTAGGAAAAGAAACCTAACTGTAACAGCATTTCTCAGAAGTGTATTTATTCGTAGATTATATACGTTGTTTTTTTATCCACGTTGTTTAAAATCAATAAATTCTAATTTCAGTAATTTGAACACACTTAATTAAAAGAAAACATAGCGTAAACATTTTTAAAGAATACTGCTGATTTGAGAAACATTGGACATGTTATATGTTTAATATTTAGATATAAATAAACTTAATGTAAAATTTGTGCTTAAAAATAAAGTAATACTGATAATTTTTTGAAAAATTATTTTGTATAGTAAGTCTTCTTTATTACTTTTCAATTTATTTACAGTTATATTTAACATTTATCCATTAATAAGTATTGCCTCTTTCAAACTCCGTGTTAGCAATATTGGTAGTTAGATAATGAAAAGTGTAGAAGTCTCAACATTCTTGAATGAAGTCTCAAGGTCACTGCCTACTTGGGATCCATGGCGTGAATAAATACAGGTATTTACGTGTTAAGATTGTATTCAGTGGTGCTTAGTAATTTTTCGGCTTCGCTAGATCATTTTTAATGGTATCGCTTTAGGGCAGAAACCATTTTCTGCGTTGAGAGGAATAGAATATTGCTACTATATACAGAGCTGGCACATAACCGATTACCCAGAATACAAGTGAAAAATATTAATTAATAAAAATTAAGATACATAACAAATACTCAATTAACGTAAAAACAATTTAATAACATTATGGAAAGAAATAACGAACACTTCTTATGTTAGGCTATATATTCTTAAGTCTAGAAATATTATCAGAAAGAAAGGCATTTTTTGATTCGGCTGGGAAATATTCAAATTGCCATTTAGGAATTAGTAGCTAACGTATAGTCCATATTTACCTCTTTCTATGTTCATGTAGGGCTACAGTGAGAAAGACTACTATGTATTACTTATCGTAACAAAAACTAATATTTATATTCTCGTACGACTTACGTGCAACCAATACTAGATGATAGACATAAACATTTAATGGCATTGAAACAACTGTAATAAATATTAAGCTAAATATGCTTGATTTGCTTATTCAGCACGAAGAAGAAATATTACTTGCGCAAAACCGTAACTGTACACTGTGTCAGCTATGTTAATTTTAATTTGTAAGTACGTAGTTTTTTATTTTTGCCGATTTTAATTCTGAAAAGGCGTTTATATACAAGTGGATGTTGCACATAATTCATACCTACAGGGACTTTATTATGCAGCTGTGTTTAGCCTACGAATCTCTCGACCAGCATGACATCCTTGTTTTGGGTGCAGTATACTTTCCAGGCGTTAAGATCTTCTCTGGTTCTAACGGGCCAATAGAAATAATTAGTGGTTTTATTACCATATTGTTTCATTGTTTAGAAATACATATTTAAAATAAATCATTATCGCTCACTAGTATACATTACCTTACTGTAAACACATAAATGCATAACATCTGACCAATATTGATGACCGAATTTGTAATGAATTGGTTTTAAATTATAAATTTATTCTCAACTTTTTAGAGTAATCAGGTAATGTGTATCTAAAAATTGGTGAACACTACTGAAGGCATTCGCATAATGTTAAAGTGTTTTAATCATGTTTGTTAAATAATTTCAATATGTATTTTGTAATAATTTAAAAAAATAAAATTCAACTTGCGGAACGAGACCCCGCCTTAAAATAGGTTTTACTTGGAGTTTAAATTTTAAACATACATACATAGTATAAAGTATAAAAGTTTTTTATATTAAGTATGAATACAATTTATCGAACTCTTGACATTTTGTACGCGTGGACATTGCCAGATGTAATCTGCTACGAATTAATTTTTTTCATCTTAAGTATAGTTGGTAGTATGGACTTCAAATGTGGCTCCTTGAAATAAATGCAACACGGGTCAGAAAACTTCAGAAAATTACTTCATTTGTGTCTTGACTCGCCGTTTTCAGTATCACCATTAAATATAAGAAACATACTGCATTTACGCCTCAACGTCGAATTTAATAAGTTTAGTTTCAAAATTGCCAAGCCAGAGTGAATCAGCAAATAAGTTTTTTTTCCGTGTCATGTATAGACTGTGTTGTCTCAATAACGTAATCGTGCCGGTATTGTCACTGAACGTCGTATATGAGTGGAAAGCTATGTGGCTGTACATATAACAGCGGTGTTATGTTATATACAAACATATTAAAACACATGTGATGAAATGTTTGGAAGATACACGACCCTTGAATTTTGCAAAGTTTAGAATTCTTGCACAATTGTTATTAAATGTGAAAATTATATATATTATTTTAGCTAGAATAACGAATTTCTTACAACCGCGTATGTAAGAACAAAATTGAAACTTCTTGGAAATATGTTTTGCTGTGAAGGAGTTTTTTTTTAACGCCCACTTGTACCTTGGTTCTGTTAAATATTTTCATTGCTTATTAACTTGGCTGAACTGTTTACAGGATGTATTTATGCGTGCATCCGTGCTAGCAGTAGGGCAATTTTCTTTACTTTCTTGTAACTTCGGTGTAATTCAGAGTTCTAGAATTTGTTATAAAAGTTTGAAAGTTAATTTCCTAGAGCGAAGTTTGTCAGTGCTATATAAAAGCAATATGTAACTCAAACTGCTACAGCCTCGTAAAAGAGCGGAAAAACAATTTCGTTGTGCGAAACGAAAGACGTGAAACCAAAACGTCTCTCCTCCCTTCCTTGTCTACAACACAGTGAACAAATACCCAACAGTATTGTTTTATTCACAATTACAATACAAGTTACAATCACGCCCTTGCTATAAACTATATTTAAAAATTAACGTATTTAAGTTTTTACTCATTGTGTTTGTTTGAAAATTGAATTTTCTGTAGTGAAATTATGCTCGCAGTACTTATCTTGAATTCTTGAAATTTTTTATGCTTTCACGAATGAAGAATAGAAACCTGTATTTAATTAAAACGAAGGCCAATTCTGTTGTTTACAGTTTCAGTAACAAGCCTATATTATTCTTTCATTGTTTCGTAATGTGACGAGGCAGTAATAGTGAGCGCTAATGTGACGTATATTTATTCAAATCGTTTCGTTAAACCCACCGAATTGTGTTATTTTTTTTTCTATTAACGCTGATACTACTTTATATGTAGTGACTAGGGTGGTCAGACGTTGTAATGTTCTTACCAGATATTTACGTTGTGTGCAGGTTCTTCGCCATCAAGATGTGGTTCCTGGAGAAGTACAACTTCACGTACGGGTCTCCTCACAACGACCTGGAGGTTGTGGGACACTACACACAGATGGTGTGGTCGGCGACACATCGTGTAGGCTGTGGCTTCACCAAGTGTCAGCGTGGTGGTATACGTAACAAGCCCTTCTTCAACTACGTCTGCAACTATTGTCCCATGTGAGTGTCTCCTCGGCTATGTCTGTCACCGCGCACTCTAGCAACCAAGGATCATTTAATAATAACAGAGCCCTAACTCTCGAGTTAAAAAACGGGATCCTTATGTTCACGAAAGAGCCCGAAGTAAGCCAATCTACGGCTAAGGTTATAATTTACTACAGGTTAGAAAGATTGACGGTAAAAGTTTGGCACAGGGAATGTTTCTGCCTCTCTTGAGCACTGGTATCGGCAAGAGGCGCAAACTGACCAATCACAGAGCTTTCGTGAATTTTAAGCTACATTAAGTTGATAATTTGAAAGCCATAATTGGTTTGTTTTCTACTTTCAAATAAATTAAATAATTAAGCCTAGTTACATTTAATTTTACTACATTTTCGTAACATATTAGACTCGTTAACGAGAACAGCGTAACTAGCGGCAGAATTTCTAACCTGTAGAAGAATTTCCAATCTTACATGTTGCCACAATTTATATTTACAAAATACAGCACGAATTTCGTTTTTTAGTCACTTTACGTTCATAATACAACTCTCGTTATTACGCATAACTTTTCTACATACTAAATTAAATTATTGGTTAATGAAATACATTAATATAGATTCCTTAATTTTTATTTTATTTTATTTCTTTGTAACACTCTTTTTGTGAAGTTACTTGTCCGGCGGAGGAGACAAACTTCGGCAGTCTTCGGTTAAGAGTGAGTGATAGTTGCTACCTTGAATTTTTGTATTTTGTGTCGTAACTTTTCTTGTGGCTAAATTTTTGAAACTTAAACTTAACTACGGAATAGAATACACAATTATATAATTTTAGACACCGTAAATATATTTTTGTCGTTACTGTTTTTACAGATGTAACTGCAGTTAGAAAATTCTGATTAATTTCTTAACTGCAATTCTCTCAGTAACAACACAGTAACGAAAATAAAGATCTATGGTGTCTTAAATTCTCTCAATATGTATTATATTCGGCAGTTAAGTTAAAGTTCCAAAAATGTACCCAGAAGAAAGGTTATGTCACAAAATACAAAAATTCAAGACGGCGACTATCTCTCACTCTTAAGGCGGCCGCCTACCTAACGCTTCAAATGCGTTGCAATGTACCCGTAAACCGGGTTTTCTACGAAAATATTCCACGTGTGCCTTTGTGTCAACGTACGAAAAGAAAACAAACTTCAGACAAGGTCGGAACCTCATTATTAAGACATCATGACCATTTAAACACAGTGTCTAAGACCTCCAGCGTACCTATAAACGACCTTTTTCAGATTGCCGTACTTCAAAACGTACTAACCGGATGTATGTGAAACTCAGTTCGCGACCTGCACTAAACTTAGTTGCAGACTTTCCACCAATAAAATTATATGGTCACCGCTTAATGTCCCATAGTAAAACCCGTTAGGAGGGAACCTTGCACGCTAGTTCAGCGCTTGGCTCGTTGAGACGACGCGGCATTTGATGCGCGCTTCAAGATCGACCTTACGGCTCCGTCACTGTTCAGTTTGTAACGCGCGGATAGGCGGCACCCTTAAGGATTCCTTTACCCTGTCCCATTTACGAGAGCCATTTGAGTGGCGTGCGTGTAGAATTGATACTTGATTACATACACCGATCAGCGTCACCCTTAGCGATCCATATATTTTCTGCCTCACACACATAAACACAATCTATCTAGGGAACCACCATCATATTTTCAGTGAACTCATGTTATATTTAACGTCTTGAGAGTCGCACGTTCTGCTCAAAGGTCTTAATATACACGATGAAAATAGCGGAACGTGTGAAATTTCTTTGAACTAGTGAGTTAATTGAACCTAAAATATTCAAATGTTAATGAACCTCCTTCCTGGAAAAAGGAAGAGGAAGAGTTTAAAAACTACCGAAATATCGACTATATTTTGGAAGAGGTAAATAGTGTGGCATGCCAATTCGTTTATACAACTTCGTGAAACGAGCCCTAAAAAAAGATCCTAATAACTACATTTTTGCAGTCTTTGATTATACCTTGTGGTGACAGATCTGCCGTAAAGTAATAACTGTCCGGTATCTTATAAGTCCCACGCATCCTTTATATTAATTTATGTTGTTCGGTGATACGTGGGGTACAATTTAGTTATATGGATAGGTGTGCTTCGTTTGTTGGTAGTCTTCATATTTATCTACTAGCGCTTAAAGGAATGCTACTACTGTACGCAAACCGTTCTATGAAGGCACAAAAGTAGCAGCGACATATATATTTTATTGTTGTTTCCTTACCTAGCAAAATTACCCTTATTGGCATTCTAAACTGACCTTAACCAATTCAGAGTAAATCTGTCGCAGATGAAGGGAAAATTATACGGTTTGAAATACGAACTTTCCTTTAGGAGCTAATTTTACAAAAGTGACCACGTAGAGCAAATGTAGGAAATTCCAGTGGATCTTCAGGACTCAACCAGTGAATTTAAATCAGTGTTACTTCTTGCCAGCAACGTGTGTAACAACTATGTTATTTCTTGTGTTATCCGCATGCCAAACAAGGTAATTTAGTCTCTACAATCTTTACTCGGGATGATACGTTTAAAACAATTATTATGATAGCAGTGGTCATGATAGTAGGCATGTCTCGATAGTTTCTGTTTGTACGCGCATCTAAACATTCTCTGACAGCTAACTTCTGTTCGAAAATTTAAAATCTGATACGATTTGTGTCCAGGGCCGAAGTAAATTAAGGTAAGTGGGCTTTACGTCACGTCAATAGCGAGGACATTATAGACGGTGACACACTACTTGGTACAATGACAGGAGCTGGGAGAGGAGTCGGCCGTGGTCTTTGCTAATGAACCATCCCAGCATTCGCCTGGAGCTATTTCGGGAAATCATGGAAAACCGATTGATTGAAGATATTTGGCCAACACTTAAGGCCACAATCTTTCATTTATATCAAACAATTGCAAATATCTCAAATGTTTTTTAACTAAATACTTTTAAAAAATTTGAGACTGTGCACAGTCATACGATACACAATTTTGCCATAGCGTTTTTTAAAATAATATACCATTTGCTAGCAAAAAAAATTTGTTTCGTTTTGGCTTATTTTGACAAAATGTTTGATATTTCAGGGGCAAAAATCTAAAAATCTGTTCGGTGTATTGCAACACAAACATTCAGATACAAACCATCATATATAAGTAGGGCCCGGTAGTTTTCGCGAAAATATTTTTGCAGCACTTTGTTTCAGTGTCTTAGTGCTGCTTCGTGGTCAGTGATTGGATGCCGGAACACCCAGCGTCTGGAGGTTAAACCCGCAAATCACAGACGCGATGTGTCACTGTTAAAAATGTACTGATTGGCACTGTCAAATGATTAATGACTCTGCACAAAAACACTCTGCAAATAGTCACGAAGTTGAGGTGCAGGTGTGCACTTAGGACACTGAAACAAAGTGGGGCAAAAATCTTTCGCGAAAACTACAGGGCCCTATATATAAGTGTTAAAACTGCCAGAATGAATTTTTGATATATGCATAATGTGCGTTAAAAATATTTTCGAAACCACTATTAAACTAAAGAGCAAGGCCTTAACGTCTAGGTATTTAGCGCTGGTGAGTAAGGAGCAGCTCCAGAGTTAAAGGGCTGAGGAAACGGGAGATCCTCCAGGAAATCCGATGATCGTCCGGTACGATTCCCACATGCGAAAATCTGGGGACCGACCCTGACGGGAATCGCCTTTGTAGGAGGCGAGTGCTCCAGCCACTGCGCCAACAGCTCCCATGGAAAATCGAAATCAGTATGGCCGGAGCCGGGGATCGAACCCGGGACCTCCCGATTGCGAGTCCAACGTACTATCGTTGTGTCACCTCGCTCGATCTATAGCCGAAGTTGAAATCACTCCAAATAAATGTAAAATAATATTCCTAGAATTGAACTATACTTGAGTTGGCGGAAAAAATGTTTAAAACAAAATAGCTAAAATATAATTTTTAATCCAACTACGTATCAATTATTTTGGCAGTCTTTATCAAGATAGCGCTGCAAATCCGTGGGACATATACTGCAAAAGCGCTGTAATAGTTGCGAACAGCTCGATTTGATGTGATGTATCGATAGTGCTACTGCTACCGTAGTTCGAGACAGTGCGAGAGAGACGCTTAACCTGTTACAAGCACCAGTATCGCGATAGCAGACGTAACAATCTCGATTATTATCCGGGTGTAAACGAGGCTTCATATTGTATGACATTAACATGATGATTAGAGGTACGTCGATTTCGCGGATTCATCTGGCAGTAGCCTAGATTGCTCAGTCCTGTACACGCTCTGGATACAGTTGATTATTCGTTGGCTTACAACATTACAAACGATAGCTGTATGAGTTATTTTCTTATTTTAATTTACTACTGGCTTGCAGTAGTCAAATGCGTTTCGTGACAGCCGCCAGCTAATCACACACACGTGATTATGAAGTATATATTTTTGGCGTTCAACCTGACCTGGAATGTATTTACGAAATTGACGTACCTCTAATGATGATGGTTCTTGAAGAGAAGGTATTGCGAATCACTATAAATACAAATAATTAAATATTGATTTCGCTTTATTTTCTAACTGCAGACTAGAATACCAGCGATTTTTTGTACGCTCGACATCTTAATTATTAGCATACAGTGCCGTGGCTTGCAGCGGGGAAAGTTTTTAGCCAGTAATTACAATTTGCACGGTAGAGTATGTACAGCAGTAAAATTCACAAATCACATCACATAAGGGCCGGTGTCTAATGACGTCACAGTGCGATTTAATGAGGACACGTGAGTGGTGATGTTACTTCAAACGAACAGATAACAGAGGACCATATTTAATTGATTTCAGGTTTGTGCTGCCATTACAATAATTTCCGGAAACTTACTTTTCTCTTAGATTAACATGTTCATTGACACTTATGATAAATAAATTACAGAAAACTAAAAGAGCAGTACGCCAAACATTTAAATATTATAAAGTGTATGCTAACAGCAAAGTAATAACGTTAATGTGAAAAATAATTTAAATAAAAATGGTTATACATAGAGACACTGGTAATTCGCGGGAAAAGTTGATTGTTTGCTAGACTCCAAGATGCTATGTATAAACTGGAAGTTTTACACCTATATTGGCTTTAATTTATATGAAGCACTGTGTCCCTCTTCAACAGACCCAATTAGAACTGTACAGTTTTAACATAGAACGTATGTGATATGCCAGAAAACTGTTCACACGTGTCACGATTGAGACACTACAGTTTGTTGGAGACTATGTTAAATATTTTCGCGATTTTCCAGCGTCTCTAGTTATACACTACGTTTCTGAAATGGTCTAAGAAGTATGAAATAATTTATCCTACATGTAATCTTTCAAAACTAAAAACGTGGCGCTTGAAATAGATAATAGTACGGAGTGTAGAGAGTAGCTGTCTTTGATAAAACTTACACTACAGTTCATATCGTTTGCAGCGCAGTCAACTATTCATGCATCAATATAATATATTACATGTTCACTATGTTTAAATCCTACAAGTATTTTCATAGGAGAAATTATTTTATACTTTTAGCTAGTTTTTAAAACGCGGTATATTAAAAGTTTTACTAAAATTTTTATTTTCTGTTTTTCAGTCGTATATGTGTGCAATTTTGCAGTCGATTATAAAGACGCAGAATTTGTACCGAACAGAAAGACGAAAAAGCGAGGTGATAAACACTTGGTAAAATGTTTACCATAATACGGAATAGTTTCATCACATGCCGCTGGGTTAGTTTTCACACTCTTGACGCAGAGATGAGAGAAAAATACAGATGGATCATTGGCAGCCTGAGGCCAAGTTGACATTGTTTATTCAATTTTCAATATGGCGGAGTCGTTTCGAAGTTTAATCAGCTGTTCATGTAGTGTATTGAGAAATGAGGTTATGTTTGGTCAACCCACAGTCGCATTATACACGTTGCTAAGGTAACAAACAACGTTTTTCACATAACAATATGGTAAATGGGCTCCTTTCGTCGAACGCCTCACATTCCTCGCCTTAATGACATACGTAGGGGCAGGAAAATGTCGTGAATTCAATGACCTACAGGCTAGAATCTATTGTTCTATGCATACTCAATCCCCGAATATTTGTCCACTAGCTGCTACTCAGTGGAACAGCAGACAGTGAACGAATATAAGGGGCTTGAGTATGTATAGTACAACGGATTCTAGCCTGGAGGTTATTGAATTCGCGAAATATTCCTATCCATAGACGTTTCTCTATATCTGTCTTTAAAATGTTAACATTGACCTAATCGGTGTTATATTGGTTTTACAATACAGTGAGTAGTTTTGATAACCACCTCATGTAGAATAATGACTAAAAGTATCATTTATTGTGACCTTAGGAATTAACTTTAGATCACAATACAATCTTTACACTTTGATTGCTACATACGTTGTCTTTTATAGTAAAATAGTGGCAGGAAACTATAAATTAACCGAAAGGAAAAAAGTAACTAGGGCTTCAAAAGTGTTCACTTTATCACGAACCACCTATAGTTAGAGGCACGAGTATTTCGCGTATTCATCTGGCAACAGCCTAGACTTCTCAGTTGTATACGTGTACTAGCTGAAGCCGAATATACATTGGCTTCTGTCGGTACAAACGTGAAACACTTAATATCCCCACGACTTGTTTCCTTATTTATAACTGGCTTGCAGTCATTAATGTGTGTTAAAACCGCTCTCGTGTAATCACAGAAGGAGGAGTGAAGTATACGTTATTGACGTTCAACCTGACCTATAATCGATACGCGAAATAATCGTGCCTCTAGTAGCCAGTATGTGGTATTGTTGGGTATGTTGTGACGTGTGTGACGTGGTGTGTTGTTGCAGAGGCAACTACCGCGACAGACTGGGTCGACCCTACAAGAAGGGCAGGCCTTGCTCCAAGTGCCAGGGCCACTGCCGCCAGGAGAAGCTCTGCACGAACGCCTGTCCCACGGCCGACCTGTGGGCCAACTGCCGCGACCTCAACTCCACCTGGCACAACTGGCTGTGCAACGACCACACTGCCACTGGCCGAGAGAGGCATGGCTTCTGCAAGGCGACGTGCGGCTGTCGCAACAGGATATTCTGAAGTCACTCCTCCGGCGTTCCTCGAGTCGTCGCTGCTGGGCGACCCACAACCTCCTCCGCACACCACTGCCAACACGTGCGACCTTCACGCGACTGATGTGTCCGTCAACGACTTTCCGCAGTCTGAGGCATTGTCATCCGAAAAGTTACATCTGTTCATTATTTATTACCCCATGATATTCGATGAAAAGAAAAATATTAAAAAGACTTTCTTTCTTCCAGAAAGCACGAATATATTCTTCTAAAAACACCGTTGGTAGGTGGACTTCTTGGGAGGTCTCCTGTTTCACTCCGGCGCTGCTCCATTCTGACCTCACATCAACGCTTTCCAGAGCTGAAAACTTCACCGTTTAGAGCTGACCAGTACATCTTCACAGGATAAACGCCAACACGAGAGGTGACTTACAATACAACCGAATCTTTGTTGCATGTACTGTATGATCAGCGCAACTGCAAAATGAACCTGCTATCTATTTTCTCGCGTGACACTTCGGACAGACGCGTGTGTTAGTGTGTTCAGTGTCAGACGGACATTCCGAGACTGGCGGAAGTTAATCTCCTGAACAGGAAGTCGGCTCCCGCATGGTCAGTGTCGGACGTCGACGCCTTCCTTGTGTAGGGAGGGAGAAGGGAAACAGTTTGTTTGCCTTCAACGGCTCCTCCTGACAGCCGGCAAATTTGGCATGGAGTGCGGAGATGTGCGTCTCGGCTTACAGTGTTGCCATACGAGTGCTTTCCCCCCTTCCCCATTACTTTTTTTTTATATACGAACTTGAAAAACTTTTGTTCATTATGCTCTCTGCGCATCAGCGCGATATTTCTAGATCAGAATATTTATTTTTCTCATATAGAGCTCTGTAGAACTTCCTTGTAAATTTTTAAATGAAATATAACGGAAAATATAAATTATGGATTGGCAACACTGGCCGTCGACGGGCGACTGAGGGAGCTCTCAATGAAAAACGACGCAGTGCTGGTCAGAGCTGCCTTCAGTGTATGACTATCTCTTGTCAAACAAACGTAAAACTCCAACAGGCTTGCTTTACAAATGCATACTTGAGGCGTAACCCACGGAAGCGGGAAATAAGATTCCTACTGTAACATATATATTAAGTTTACTTCGGTAATTTATACGTTTCTTGCACAAAATTAAAATTATGGTACGTTAGAACTCAACGAAACATTTTTGAAACTAATATAATCAACGCCGAACTTATAAAGTTTACCGTCCTAAATTTTAATAACAATTTTGAATATAGAAGATGTTCGAAATACAGTAATTTCTTACTCAATAACACAACATACGCATAAATTACGAATTATTTATACCAAAATTAAATTATGTAATTGATGCATGTAAAGAAAACAATTAAATAGTTTGTGTCGGTTTCCCTCAGGTCGTATACTAGCACTAAAAAGACGCCTAAGGATGAGAATAGCGGTGAAATGAGTTTTCGCAGAATCGTCGATATAGCTCGAATCCGACGGCCTATCATGATTTTCATTTAAGTGGGACACTAATAAAATTGTATATTAGTCAAATTCGGGATTTTTAAATTTAACTTTTAAGGGTGTGAAAATACCTAAAATGTGTTTTCGATTAACTATCGATATTTTTCGAATATTTTGGAATACAGAGTTGTTTTCGCTTCAAAATGACGCTTATGTAAATACCCAAAAAGGAGTTTAAGGATTTTTCGAAATTTAGCTCCGAAGAAACGAAAAGGTGGAAAACATATTTTTTTATGAATTTTCTATACAGCTCGAACCGAATGGACGATCGTCGTAATTTTAATTCAATTGGATACGAATACAAATATCTAAGACTGGACATTAAGGCGATTAAAATTTAGAAAATTAAGTGAGTGAAAAGACTTGAAATTTGTTTTCGACGATTCTTCCGTAGACCTATCTATCGAGCCAGTCGAGATATCGAAGTACATTTTGCTTCTGAATGATATTTATGTAACTACTCAAAACTTTATTTCAGGACATTTTCAAAATTGAACTCCATTGAGGTAAAAGAGGGTAAAATGTTTTTACGATTCGTTATCGGTATATATCGATTCTACTGAACTTCTAGTGTCGACGCGATTTTTGCTTAAGAGTGATGCTTACTTAAACACCTAAGAAGTAATTGATTGATTTTTCGAAATTTGCCACCTAAGAGGGTGAAACTTGTCGAAGCGGGGGGAATGTATTTTCACTTACTCGTCTATATATCTAGAAACTGATAGTCTATCGTAACGTCATTCATGTCACTGTGACACCCATAAAATAGTCTTAATGGATATTAAAGGTTTTACGAAATCTGATCCCTAAGAGGGGCCGCTGTGGCCGAATGGTCGGACCATTCGCCTTCTATCAAGGCGATCCGGGTTCGATTTCCCGGTGGGTCAGTCCTCGAATTTTTGCTTGTGGGAATCGTGCCGGACGATGTCGCTGGTCGGCGGGTTTTCTCCGGGATCTCCCGCCTCCCTCTCTATCATTCCGGCGCTGATCCATACTCAGTTATTGGCACCTCTCACCAGCGCTAAAGACCTCAGTGTGGAGCGCTGGCCAAAATCTCTTGCTTTCTGGCCCCTAAATGGGTGAAAAGACGTGGAATATGTTTTAAGATAAATACTTGATAGTTATCGAGCTTGTCTAGGTATAAAGTTGCTTTTTTCTTCATGATGATGAATACGTATTTGCCCATTAATTGTTTTCAATTTTTTTCTGAAGCAGATCCCTCTGTGCTGTGAAGTAATGACTCATCGACTTAGCTTTGACTCATAGGTTATCGTTGGAATTTTTATCTCAATTGAAATCTTATACACCGGTTCAGCATGCAACGGTAAGATTTTAGAAAATTGTCCTTTACAGTGGTGAAAAAGCGTAAATTTAGTTTTCTGCTAGCCCATGATATCTATCTAACCAGTTGAGATATCGAAGTGTCATTTGTTTCAAAATGTTACTTAAGTAAACACCAAAAATGATCATATCAATTTTTATATTGGCACAGTAACTCTAAATTACCAAAAGGAAAAACTTGGTCTTTCAAAACCTTTAAAAGCAAACGGTCCAAAAACGCAAGTAAGACCATAGAGAAAAAAAAATTTAACGTTCTGATCTGCAGTTATATCGCCACGTATTGTCATACAACCTCTCTGTGCCGAGGGAATAAATATTTTACACATGTTAATGAACTTTCGGCGTTACGTATTGAGGGCACAGTCATCAATGGTTGTGCTCTAGACAAATCCGTACTCATTCTTCGTGTACTACTTATAATATCCGAACTAAACTTAGGTAAACTTAGGACAATTTTCCACGTGGGCAGCTATAGCTACTCAACCTGCTGCAGAGAAAGTTCAACCTGCGGCTTGGTTATCCTAACATTTGATGGCCTAACTACTAATCTGATGTTCAAAGAGGTCCTTCAATAAAACTAAGCAGTAGCTTTTACAAGTAATACACGCGGACTAAGTCGCTGGAGGACCGCTAGTAAATAAAACAAGCGTTATTTATTCAGTTAGCCAGGAATACAGCATAATACAATTTTTTTAAAGTATAAACTAAAGTTTTTAATTAGTATTCTTAGTTTCAGTGTCTCATAATCCCGTATGTTACTGTTAACCTAAAAACTGCAACGGATGGTAGGTCAACTAGCTAAACGTCTTACTCAAGCCAAAATAAAATTACTCCGTGAATTTCTCCGTTCACATGGCTATGTGACGTTTATGTGACAATGAATAAATCTAAAGTGTTGCAAGAGCAGTGTGGTTTCTGAAATCCCGGAAGGCATTTCGTTCAATTTGCAATGCCGAAAAATGAACAAGGACATGAAAATCGTACTAGGATGCCGGTGCCTTTGATGTCAGCGAACCCGGCCGCTGATTGGCTAGTGATGTCCGCCATGTTAAAGTTTCTTTTTCTGACGTTAACATTACATAAAATGTTACCTATTTATTTTCCCGTTCTATTAAATAAAGTTTATGCATGTTTAAAATGAGTTGAAGCGGTTTGTGTTTTATACAATAAAATGGCAGTACTTGCGATCTGTAACACACTGATTTGCAAGTGAGATGTAACCATAACCTGAAATATTTATTTCGTTGCAACCTTCCTAACAGGCACTGGTCACGCGGATGTATTTTCACCGGAAACGTGATTGTTACTTTATTAAAACATTAATGAAATAACTTACCTTACTTGATCCAACGGAAATGAGAAAAGCTCCTCTTTTTAATAGGGCATGGTAGATAAATAAACGCTGAATTCTTCAATTAAGATAAACACTTTTTGAAAGTCAGTACGTGTAGAAAGACTGCAAAACCGCAATCCTTGATAGTTATATTTGCCAACTTTGTGAGCAAACATTTATCCTGAATGATGCATTTGAACTTTGTGAGCAAACATTTATCCTGAATGATGCATTTGTTAAGCGTGATCTCTTGCGTCTCAATTAAATGTACGATATTTCGGCGTCAGAGATTGTTCTTTAGGTATTCGTTAATCGAGAAAAATTTTTGCTCAGAAAGTTGGCAAACACTATTGTCTAGGATCGCTGTTATTATATTTTTGCAAATTGGCTTCGAGAAACGTACAATTCTGAACTGATACTTTTAGGTTTGAATTGTATACCACACACTCTTTAAGAGCCTTATATATCAGACGCTAGATGCAGCGTCTGAGGTACGGATACAAGGAAGCGATAAGGGCTAGACTAACTCTTGCGTCAACAACTGTGTCGCCTTTATGCGCTAGGCATGAACAAAGCTTGCAATAATTCGGTCCTTAGCTTTTTTCTAAAGGACTTCGAGTGGTGAACCTACTTTTTATTTACGGAAAGGGCATAGTAAAGTCCAAAGCATGCTTATCTATTTTTGTTTCACTTTTCTTATTGGTATTTTTTACGTGGCAGCAGTCTGAAAAAACGCAGTTTTTTGGCCATTTCGAGGTGCCTCGAAAACATGTTTTTAAGCATGACATCTAAAAGAACAAAAACAGGAAAGCATAGTTTTAAATGTGTTTTATTTTCGTAGATAAAGAAATCAAACGCACGTTTACTAGTATCTCTTAAAAACATTTTCTCCTAACACGCTGCAACACAGTTAATGCGCAAGCTGTATATGGCCCTTAACTTGCCTCACACTAATTAACTGCCGAACAATGGGTAGTCCCGCAAGGCTTATCTTTATCCATCTTTCTAGGAAAAGGGCTTAAAAACATTTGCAAATGATTTAAGCTGACAAATTACACATATATTCTAACTCAAACGAAAAATGTACTACACACAGTCTCCAAAGTCCGCTGTAATACACCAAAACACGCTTTCGTCAGGCACGCACAAGTCGTAGGCTATAAAGGTAAGGTAGTGGACTTTACGTCTCGTCGACAGCGAGGTCATTATAGACGGTGACACATAACTTGGTACAATGACAGGAGCTGGGAGAGGAGTCGACCATGGTATAGGTTAAGGAACCATCCCAACATTCGCCAGGAGCGATTTCGGGAAACCATGGTAAACCGAAATCAAGATGGCGGGAGCCGGGGATCGAACTCGGTAACTCGGTAAGGCAGTTAGAAAATGGCGCCCTACGCGAAGAAAAGGTCGATGAAGTTCGTTTGTGATGTCTTTGTTTATTTTGTGGCAGTGCTATGTTGTTCACAGGGAAAGTCAGGCGAGGTAAAGTTCTGCGGCCTCACATTGTGCAAAATAATACTTTGAAGAAGCTTCACCTTCACCACATTATTCCTCACAGTGACACTAAACATTCATTTGTAACTTACACAATAATAAGTGGTCACAGCGCTAGTTGAAATTTTCCTAGAAACATTTACTACTTCAAAACTTAATCACCAAACTTCTTGTACAGTTTGCTTGTGAACAACGATGTGATTTTCTTTGTTAGGTTATCCAGGAAAAATACTTGATATGTAAAGTATGCATTCGTAGCACGTTCACTTACTGTGTTGGCAGTATCAGAAACTTAAGTCACCTTGTCAGATTCCATGCAAAATATTTGCTCTGTAATATTTATTATTGTATTTATTAAGATTTGTATAATTCGACTTATAACAAAACTAAGTAAGCAGTAATCTGCTTTTATAACTATGTATTTTGTAATCTGCTAACAGTGACTACATTGACATATTTTTGCAATATGATAAACAAAGATGAAAGCATTTATAGGATTACACTCATATTTACTGAAATATCACGAGAACACAGCAGTGTGTTCTTTCACCAGCAAGTGTTACGATCCGTTAAAATATTGACCATGTATCGTAAAAGTTCGGAAGTAATAATTTTCTGAGTAGAATTTTATGAAAGTAAATTTTATAAAATTTGTTTGTTTTTTATTTTTTAGACATAGTTTTACACTGCTACAAATTAGCCACTGTAATGTCATTCAAGCTTTTCGTCTGGCTTTTTTACAAAGAGATGATATTATGAGTTTATTCGCATATACTTAAGAAAAGTACAACATACGCCTTTGTCATAGTTTTGTTTGTATCCAGTTATTGCATTTATAGATACAGTACTTTAATGATACAGTTTGGAAGGCTTGTAAACTGCATTTGTAATATGCGTCCAGTTTTTAAAATACAATTCCATCGTCGTCTGAAATGTTCTCATTTCTTAGACAAACAAGTGAAAGAAATTTATTATTTTTTTTATAAGAATGCTTATTCAAAACATGCTGCAGCGGAGCTACAGTATTAGGCTGGCGACCACCTTAAGAACAACTCAAAGTGAATAATTAAATATTTAATACTGGATTATTTTTATGTCAAATCTTGAAACACATTTTCATTCACACTTTAGCCCTGTTAGACATGCAATAAGGCATAACAATACGAAAAAATATGCTATGTATTTATTTTAAACAGTCCTATGTTTGTATCACAGAAATTCTAAAACAAATCTGTTGTAATTTTAGAGAATATGAATTTAATAAACTATAATTTTTAACTTTTTTATATTATAATCAATTGTGATAACCTAAGAGTCAAACAAATTTAGGAGAAACAAAATGCTACAAAATTGATAAGACTGCAACTCTCACAAATTTAATGACATTATTATAGCAGGGCTTGTGCTGTCAAAATTTAATTAAAACATATCACACAATTGTTTTCATTAATATCTCACGTCTTTGTCACACCTTACAATGTTCGATAATGTCATATATCAACAAAACATCAGTAATATAAATCAGTCAATGTGTAAAAGTATTTCTATCCCTGATGCTGAAAAGTAGTTTAGTTGAAAGATATCTTTTTAATGAACATTCGTAATTTCTACAAAGTGATTATGAATGAAGTATTTTAAAAGTGCCATTCGTTACATAACACTAGGGTAGAAATATTGTGTAGATAACAGATAAATAAAGCATTTTATATGGTGTAATACTTGTAAATATGTACATATAATATAGCTTTGAATAACTAAAACCGATTGTATCATAAAATAAACAGAAACATTGGTATTGTTACAGTGTTGACCGATATTTTTGTGTTGTTTTTGTTAACAGCAAACATTTGATGTTCGTAACTTTCCTTTCAGAATTATACTGTGTTTACCTTACTGGCAGATCAGTTAACCCTTAGCACAATTTAGTCTAATCATTGAAATAAAAATGTTGTACATCTTTGTTACATTGCATACCAATGGAAAAAGAAAGGTTTCAAAGAAATAAACAACCAAACACCTATTTCTGCTAACAGATTGTAAAATGTTATTTAGATTATTTTTTTGCAAATCAAGTATTTGTGTTAACTTTTGAAAATGACAGCCTTCTGGTTAGTTTGGTTAAGTCATACTTTGTAGTTGGTTTAACACTAAAATTCACATTCTAATTTAGAGCAATTTCAAGAGAGATAATATCCTAATACGATGGTGGTTATTTTAAAATGCACCGCGTTGCATGTATTCACAACATTTGTACAGTCAATATTGTGTTTTGAATGTGTAAAATAACTTTGTGTAAATATATATTTTGTAAATTGCATTTGATGTGTAAGCTATTTTCATTTATACAATAAACGTGAATTATAAAACCAGAAATTAAAAGCTTTTAATTTTACAACTCCCTTAATAAAGTGCTTGCCTATTATGAAACACAGGACTATTTTCTTTCATAAAACAATTTAATTACTGTAATGTAGTAATCAGGATACCGGAACCTGTATTAATTCAACTCCACCGTCAAGTATCTTTTAAATTAAGGGCTCCGGTTAGCTGGACGGTGTACGGAGTATTATCCGTAGTAGAATCAAATAGAAAAATGGCACTAGTGCTATAGTACGAGTTGGCAAATCGTAAATTAAGACACAACATTTTCAGTGTTCTACAACTTAACTTAAAGATTCAAAGTACACTGAAAAAAAAAAAACAGATGAAAGCAGAACATAGTGTTTAAACTTTCCTTGAACATATAATTTCAGTATGGTATGTGACTCTGAAATAATTAGGACTTTGAAATTCTTATTAAGTTGAGGACTGTACCACAAATGCTCGTAATTTTTCAGTCAAAATAAAAAAAGAAAATATGTGGTATGGACATATGTTCGGAAACGCTTAATTACCATCCTTACATCTCGTTAAATGTCGTCGTAAAAACATTTCGTACAGACACTGTTACAATTACTCAATGGAATGTTTCGTTAGAATGTACGTTATTTCCTAGGATCACCGCCAGGCGGGCGACGTGACGGAAGGTAATCGTGACTGCATTGTGTCTCTTCAACTTACATGAAATGATGGACTGGGAGCGCACAGAAACAGACAGTACCAGCATTACGTAACGCAAGTTCTTAAATGAAATGTTCAAAATGACTTCCGTGAGCGAGGATACATGCATCTACTCTCCACCGCATGGAATCCCTGACGCGCTGATGTATCCCTGGAGTATGGCATATTGTATCACAGCCTTCCACGATACGTGCGCGAAGACTCTCTACATCTGGTACCGGGGTTGAGTAGACAAGAGCTTTCAAATGCCCCCATAAATAAAAGTCCAGAGGGTTGAGGTCGGGAGAGCCTGGAGGCCAAGGAATTTGTCCACCTCTACCACTCCATCGGTCACCGAATCTGTTAGTGAGCAGTTTACGAGCAATGCGACTGAAATGTGCAGGGGCTCCATCGTGCATGAAGTACACGTTGAGTCGTACGTGTAAAGGCACATGTTCTAGCAGTACAGGTAGAGCATTCAGTAAGAAATCATGATAACATGCTCCGTTGAGCCTAGGTGGAAGTACATGAGGTCCAATCAAGACGTCACCAATAATACCGGCCTCAACGTTCACAGAAAATCTGTGTTGATGACGTAATTCCACAATCGCGTTAGGATTCTCGTAATCTTATTCGTGTTAATTGTGAAAATTTACAATCTTATCTCTTTGAAATGAATGGGGCCGCAGTGGCCGAGAGGTCAGACCTCTCGCCTCCCACCAAGGCCATCTGGGTTCGATTCCCGGCGGGGTCGGTCCCCGGATTTTCGCATGCCGGACGATGCCGCTGGTTGGCGGGTTTTCTCGTGGATCTCCCGTCCCCCGCCTTTTTATTACGGCGCTGCTCCATACTCACATCATGTCACCCCCACCAGCGTTTAAGACCTCGATGTTAAACGCTGACCAAAATATCTCACTCACTCTTTGAAATGAAGTGTACATGTTGAGGCCAATCAGCTGATATTAGTACCTGCACACGCTGCGTATGATAGGGATACAGCAGGTTCTCATGTACCACTCTCCCTGCAGTTACGTGGTCTACGTTACCTTGTGTAGCAGCTGACAGAGGGGTTGTCGTCCACTGCACGAAGAATGGCCTCTTCCACTGCAGGTGTCCTCGTCGTCCTAGGTCGTCCCCAGTCGCGAGTAATAGGTTGGAATGTTCCATGGTCCCTAAGACGCCGATCAATTGCTTCAAACGTCTTCCTGCCGGAGCACCTTCGTTGTGGAAATCTGTCTCGATACAAACGTACTGCGCCACGGCTGTTACCCTGTGCTAATCCGTACACCAAATGGGCATCTACCAACTCCGCATTTGTAAACATTTCACTGCCTGCAAAACAAGAACGTGATGAACACTAAGCGAGTTATGTAGTGTGCTTTATGCAACGACTGTACAGCAATGCGTGGCGTGTCAATACAAGCAATGCAGTCCAGATTACATTACATCAAGTGGCCCACCTGGCGGTGAACCTAGGAAGTAAAGAACATTGTAAAGAACCAATCCATTGGGCATTTGGGACATTTTCTGTACGAAGTGTTACTTACGATAACATTCAACATTTAACTTGAGCTCTACTATGGTAATTGAGCGTTTCCGGACATATGACCATATCACATATTTTCTTTCTTTGTGTGTGTAGAATGTTTCCTGAAAGTTTGGCCTACCTTTTTGTAACAACCTGTAGACGTCATGTTTCACAAGTTTATACCGCAAAATAATTAGGTAAACTGTACTTACTTTAGAACTATATTCCGCCCGATTCCGTAAATCTCCGCAGTCTTTTAGGCTACCGAACACAGTTGAGTAGCAAACATTCAAAACCAGACATGTCCAAAATCCAGAAAATGAGTAAAATGCCCTTTCAAAATAAATAAGATGTGTTATTACATGTGAATATGAACTCATACTCCATAAAAAACACATGTCTTATTGAAATGGGTATGTTTATTCTCAGTTAGTGCTATAAAATATAATGTTTATTCACTTTTCCTATAGCTAGATAAGGTGGACATGTCTGGTTGTGATAGTTTGCTCCTCAATTCCATTTCTCCCTTCAGTAGGTATTTTCTCACGAAAATATTGCGAAACATGGAGATTGTCCTGGTGAATGCTGCCTATTCGTGGCATGGCGTGCAGGAACAGTTACAACAACGGCAGCACATAATAAATAAGTAGTAACATTAGTGACAAGACGTGATTTTTATCCTACAAGTTGGACGTGCCCTTGTGGTGTGGTTACCACACTTGCCTCACACATAATTGTTCTACATTGAGGTCTACACATATTTCAAAAAAGGGCACATCACCGGAAGGGCCATTACCTGTAATACTGTTCTGATTTATATTGCAAACAGAGACGAGATAATGATAAAAGTAAAACTATCAACTTATTATAATAAATCCAAAATTATACACCATGCTAAGATTTATATTATTTGTGCACCGGTGTCTTTATAAAAAACAATCCATAGTTTACAGCCTACTATTACGAAAACGTTATTAAACACTACTCAGTTCAGTCCGCAAGAATGTACTCCGTTTATCCCAAAATATGTTTCACAGGGCACTTGCAAAGTCCAGCCCGAGTGTTGTGCCGTAAGTAATGTTGTCGTCGCCTACCTTATGGCTCGGCATCAGTCGCCATATTGAATAATTTTGTTTTTCGGTCTTAAGAAATTCTGAAAAGAAAAATATAAAATTTGATGCTATAATATCAATTCTATTTACCTTGTGCAACAATAAAAGCATCGCAGTTGAACTTTTAACGTATACTTAAGGAGCAAATTAAGAATATGAAAAAAAAATTGCTCTACTAATTACGGCTTAAATATACGTTAAAAATTCAACTGTGATGCTTTTATTGTAGCGCAAAGTAAATAGAATTGTGATTGTAATAGAAAATTCCACACGTTTAATCTCAGAATTTCATAAAAGCGAAAAATAAAATCATTCAATGTGGTGACTGACTCAAAGCCTTAATTTAGGAAGATCACTGGAACGACTACGTATTTTCTGGTCAGAATTGGAGCGGGACCCAATGTCCAATCTCCCTCCTGAAATATACCTCGCTCCTCGCCGCTACTGCAGTCGAACACGGCCACGGTGTTTTTCCAGGAACTTCCCCGCCTGGTCAGCTTTGCCAACACATTGAGTTAGTATGCAGGCATTGCTTGAACAAGCAAAGAAACTAGGCATATTGCCCCGACCACACACTTAACAAGCCGACTTCAACTCGGCTACGCCGTCACACACTGCTCAGTCTTAAGTCGTCCACGTCGGTTGCCCGCTAGGGCCTTATGCTGGAGTTTTCAGTCGTATGCGATTTGCCAGTCGAGTGGTATTTGGCGTACGATTGTTTGATTTCGTATGCACAAACCATGCGAATACGGCCGTGTACGACTTGACCATTCGCAACGTCAGGCGAGTGGTCGGAACCGAGTGACTTGGCTGTGTCGCATACGACTGAGCTATGAAAATGGTGGAGTGGGTGTAAGTATCATTCTTGTAATATTTAAGTAGGGTTATGTTTTATAGACATTTTCATTTTCTGCAATTTTGACATGTGAACATAGAGAAACAATTGGTGTTGAACGAATCTGGACGCACATTATCCGTGTTTAGTACTGTGATTGTGATACAAAAATAAACAAAATGAACTAATTACAAATCAAAATATGCGAGAAATTGGAATTGAAATTTACTGATCGATGTTAAATGGCTTTGCAACAAAACTACCTAATTCAGTCACGCTAAACCCCCAAATATCCAAGTAAAATGTCCAAATCACAGTTTCTAATACATATTTCGTCATGTAGACTTTGTTAGCGAGATAACTAACTATACCTCGTGAAAATAATGTTTAATTGTTACGTCAAAGGTACTATGGTACCTCAATCATGTGCAAATGAAGTACCACTAACGCACGTAACTTTTTTTTTTTGACGTTTACAAGTCCCGATTTCTCGTTTCGGCACTCGTGGCTTTGGCGTCCGTGGGGGGAAGTGGGGAGGGGGGAACTCGCCTTGTCCGGCCGCGAATGCATGCTCATAGATATAACCAACTGAATTTATATACGTTCGTTTTAACCACGGTCGTAGAAGAATAGGTCTGGACACTCGCCTATCTACCAATGTATTTTGCTTGACCCCCTTGTTGTTTGGTTGTAGTTCGTCAAGTTACCGAGAATGTCGTAGATTTTGGCGCTGTTTTCCGTGCGGTCGGACTCAAACTCCGGCCACTTTTTTCCATTGTTAACATTATAAAGTAAATAAAGATTTCTGGAGCCATGATTTAAATTGTGAGCGAAGGAAGTATTTCAAAAAATGATAAAAAAAAAAAAAATACGTTTCAATAAATTGTTTGTCTTAGTGGGAGGGAAGTGGGCGGAGTTTGAGCTCGACCGCCCGGATTAATTACAGCGCCAAAAATGTATAGCATTATCGGTAACTTGGTGAACTGCAGCCAAACAACAAGGGGGTCAAGTTTTCAGGCGAGTGTCCAGACCTGTTCTTCTACGGCCGTGGTTTTAACACAGTATGTACCTTAAGTGATAACAAACTACTGAAATGGTGAGCCAGTAAAATGAGAGCAATGATAACCTCACCAACAAAATTACATTTCTTTTCTAAATCCCTCGTTCGGTGCGATTCTATAGACTGTACAGAATGCTGGGAACGAAATCGCATGCGACTAGTTTAACGTCCAGCATACCAAATCTCGCACACACCAACTCGCAAACGATATCAACCACTCGACATAAGGCGGTCGCCTACCCCACGCTTCAAATGCGGTGTAGTGTGTTCGTAAACAGGTTTTTTTTTTAAGAAAATATTCCACGTGCGCCCATTGTGCCAACGTACGAAAAGAAAACAAGCTTCAGACAAGGTCGGAACCTCGTTATTATGACGTCACGCTCATTAAAAACACTGTTTCCAAGCGCTCCAACATGGCTAAAAACGGCCTTTTCAGAACGCAGTACATCAAATGTACTAACCGGATGTATGTAAAACTCAGGTTACAACCTGCACTGAATTTAGTTGCAGATTTTCCACCAATAAAATTATATGGTCGCCGCTTAATGTCCCTTAGAAAAAACCGTTCGGCGGGAACCTTGCACGCTAGTTCAGCGCTTGGATCGTTGAGGCGACGCGGCATTTGATGAGCGCTTCAAGCTCGACCTTACTGCTCCGTCGTTTTTGAGCCTCTCGCGCGCGGGTAGGCGGCACCCTTAAGTCTAATAGTCTGACAAGTCGCACGATTTCCAGCATGAGGCCCCTGCTCGTCAAGTCCACGAGTCTCGCACTCTATACCAGCACCGTCCGCTGCGCGCTTGCAGCACTCCAAGTGGACACACGTAAACCATACTTTTGTGGGCTATTATAGTGGCTTATTAAATATACTTTAAATGATTTTCACATGCTATACCTAAGCTTAATTAAAATACAATAACACAATAAGCCCTTTAATATTAAACAACAGATGCTGAAAATATATACGTAATAAATCTAGTGACATTTCTGGGGTCCCTAGGCCGCAGGTTTTCCAACTTCAAAAAGCAAATGACCCCGAGAAAACCCCAGTTGTCTCACTAGTTTTCTCTTTGGATTGTCATGATGTCGGAGTTCGTAGAAGTTTGGTTAGACTGCAGTTTAGTAGGACCATGGTCGTAGAAGAACACTCGCCAATCTACCAACGTATTTTGCTTGACCCCTTGTTGTTTGGCTGCAGTTCACCAAGTTACCGAGCGTGTTGGCACTGCACAAATAGCGCACACTTATTTCCGTAGTTTACATTATAAAGTAAATAAAGATTGCTGGAGCCATGCTTTAGGATCGTGAAGAAATATTTCATAAATTGATAGAAAATTACGTTTTGATGAATTGTTTATCTAAGTGGGCGGAGTTTGAGCCAGATTGCAGCGCCAAAGACGTACAGCATTATCGGTAACTTGGTGAACTGCAGCCAAACAACAAGGGGGTAAAGTAACACCTTATTTTTTCTATGGGCTATATAATCTCTGAGGAATCTGACACGTAAGTAAAATCAAATACGCTAAAAGGTAACATCTAATTTACCATTTCTAAATATTTAAATGAGATACGGACAAATCACAGTATTTCCTGAAATATAAGCGGTTGTTCAAACCAATATCTCAAATCCCATATGGCTTTGTCTACTTTAATGGACGCCCCGATAACGGGTACATTAACAATGGTTAAAAATCTCCGCTTGTAATAAAGTTATTATTAATCTTATGTTAAGCCTCGAATTGTAATGGTTACAATTTTAAAATATGTAGTAAATATACAAACTAATTACAGTACCTCAAGCACTACAAGTGGTTATATAAACTAATGTATCTAATCCACGTGGTATTGTTCATATTCATATGCGCCCCGAGAGATGAACTGGAGGGAAAACATGTCCTGGTGGCGTTGCGTGAACTTTGGCAAGCATGTTGGCTACATTACGCCATTATTAAATAAATGTGAACTTGTAAAAGCCTTATAAATGTAAAGTTGGTAGCTTAAAGGACTTATTATGTTGTAAAAACAATATTAAAATATTAATGTAATATATAAGTTAGTATATATTTACATTGTATAAATACTACATTCGATATACCTTCAGACATTTTGAATTCAGAGAATCTGAAAATAGGTAATTTTAATTTTAAGCTATATTTACTTTAACTTTCGCATATTTACTACTCATCTATAGACACTTTACTAATAATATTAACTCATTTGATTGCTAAAGTTCTTACACATTCAACTTAGCCGTATTAAATTCGGTACTTCAACATACCAATTTTAATTGCGTTCTTTTAGTAAAATAAACATTTATTTAGAGATAAAATATTTGTCGCTACAATTATTTCTTACAATAACAACTTCTACGTTAACTGCTTTAAGTTTTAATTTTAATAACTTTTTTTTCTCGGGTAAAATTATAAGCCCATGACTAAGATATTTAATTTATTTCTAAGTCCACGTGGTTACATACACATGTAACGACAATACATTGTTAGTGTGTGATATTTGAAAACTTTACGTTATCAGCAAGTTAAGAAACGTAGTAGCATGTTTTAGCGTCTCATTCAGTGTTACTGTTTTGTTTCTTTCACAAATGAGTCAAAACTGGATTGATAATGTTCTATAAATTTAAAAACATCGTCTTTATCTACGCGTGACTACGAGTTACGAAAGGGAAATAATAAAGTAAATAAAACACTTTCAGCGCGCACGGGCAAGAGAGGCACACCTCCTGTATTATGCTGTCCTCCGGATACCCTGGGAGCCACTGGCAGCGCGGCAGACGAGCCTGAGTTCCGGTAACTTTCCCGGTCTTCGGAAATATTCGGGAGCATTTTTTTAACGTAACTATTACTTTGATTCATTGCGCAATATTTTTGGCATGAACTAACTTAAACTAATCTAAAATTATTGTCACAGGGGACGAGAATGGGGGTAAAGTGTTCAATCGCCGAGCATTTCTGTGAAGTGTAAAGCGAGAAAGTTAACGCGGGCCAGACATTCGTACACGGCTGTGCTGCAGCACGTGCGAGCTGTGTGCGAGAGAGACAGAAAGACACAGAAGCGCTTTCACGCCTGCAGCACCTCCAACTACTGTATGTTCTCCTGGTAGCTGCAGTCGAGTTTGCGGCGCAGCGGTTGCACGACGAGCGATTCTGGGGGCGAAATTCTGACTACTGGATGTTCCTAGCGATGCTACACGTTGACGGCAATGCTAACCGACCTATACAACACGGTAGAGTTAGTCCACGAACACCCGGTACGCTCGGTCTGGCCGCATGCGATGTGGCCCCGGTCGAGAAGTAACGACACTGGTATCAGGAGAACATACCACACTTGGAGGTTACAAGTATGCCTGCTTTCCCGCCACCGTCGCACAGCGCCTGCATATCTTGTTAACGATAATGGCGTCTGTCTCGTGTGAATGTAAAGGAAGAAGTAACTGTTATAAACACTATTAAAGGGTTGAAATATCTTCTGGTTGTATTTAAACACGAAAAGTGGAAATTTGTAGTCAATAACATAAATTAATTTCTAAAGTTGATTGAAAATAAATACTATAACAATGTAAAACAGTTAGAATTAATGAATAAGGAATATTACAAGTATTTAGAAAACACTTTAAAGGTGACTACAAAAATATTAGTAAAAGTTAAAATAAGTTGTAGACATTAAATACCTGGTAGTAATTGTAGTAAAAAATTGTAATTTTTATTTGGAGAGTATTTTAGTATTTAAAAAAACACAGGTTTAAATAAAATTGAAATTTCAAAGCTACTCTCCAAGTTAACAGATTAGTTCTGAGCCCCATGATGTGAACAGTTCCTTTAACACAGAATCTAGTGGTAATAAACAGAGATCTTTGTACGTTAACTAAATATTAAGGTAGCCTACATATTAGATCTTGAAAATCGAGATATAAAACGATACTTCTGTAACATGTCTGAAACTAAGTGAAATTAATATACAATTTACCGAAAATTGTTTTATGTTGTGGGGCTCTTCATAATAAGCGCAAACCATCAAACTACCTTCCACATGTAAAGGACCATAAAACAAAAAACAACGTCTTGTTGCAATCGACTAGGACCACCGTTTTCGTTTAAACACTTCACTAAATTGCGGCTATAAAGATGCAGTGCCTAGTCAGTAGGCAATATACATGCCCGCGTGTATGACCACTGGACAGACGATGGTGAAGAGGGTATTGTGAAATGAAAATGTTTCGGCCAACACTTACAGCAAAGTTTTCAGCACTGGTGAGGAATTATATGAGGCGAGTATGGAACAATGTCGGAATAATGGAGCAGGAAAAATTATCAACAAGAAAACCCGTCTACAGACGGGAGGGCAATTGTAATACGTATTGTAAAAAGCATGTTTCAGAACGTATACGCATACGTTTTAAATTACTTACATTTTACCTTATAAACACTGCTGTGGTATGATGTCAGGATTTGATTTGCATAGATATTAACTTATTGCTAGTAGTTGGCGAGCCTGGATTCACCTTCATGACGCAGAAGGTAAACTATAGTGGAGTAGCTAATTCTGCATAGTAACTTAACACTTAAAGAGGCATCCCTACATAGGCTGTGTGTGTAAGTCATCAGGAGCTGTAAAAGTGCCGTTTACAGACGTACGTAATGTATTATCGCCTCTCCGTACAAGCTACTCAGCTGGAGTGCAGTGCTTTACCATCATCCTTTTTCCTATGGAACTTTAAAAAGTGACCACATCATTTTATTTGTGGAAAGCGTAGTTCTAAGTCTAACGCTTGTTTCTATTGTGTTTTTTTTAATCCGATTGTTATTTTCCCAGACGCGGCAGTCTTGAAAAGCAATTTTTGGCTATTTCGAGGGGCTTGGAAATTATGTTTCTAATAAATGTGCCAAATTCTTGAAACTATAGCGACATAGTTTGAGGCGTGTGTTCTTTTCGTTGATATAAAAAGCGCAGTTAAGACGTTTTGAATTATTTGCCTCTTTTATAGGTTTATTTTTAAATACAATATTTTGAAATGTATTTTAAAACATGTCAAACAGTAGCCTGTAAGGCGTAGTCAGTGTAAATTTTTTAGTTCATTTATGTTCATTGGTTTTAGAGGCTTATAAGAACCGAAAACGTGTAAATTTCTACTTTGAAGTGTCATCATGGAAAAACTTGTTGAGCTATTTTTTTCGTAAGAGGAAAACTTACGCCCAAGCAACGTCTACAAAACTAACATAATTTCATACAAATATAAAATAACTATTTTCCCCCAATTGACCATCCTTAAGGTCGTTGCCTACCTACATAAAATTTCTTGTGGGAGCAGCGATAGGTAACACTTAAATGTTAAATTACATTAGGTGAGTTTCAGTGCCTGGCAGAACCAACGTACAGTATATGACACCGCTGACTTTTTTGTCCATTTCGGTGCAATCCACACTGGTATATGGTCACATTCAAGATGTAGTCAATATTTTGGGGAAACGATCCTCACATCCGGAGGAACAAAAATCTTATGCGGACATAGGTCCGAAAAAAGCATCGATTCTGTACTACAGTAGGCAATGTATGATGTACGGTTGATAGCGCGGGCTATCGTGTTGCGGAATGTCATTACAGCATTCCTGAAGATAGTACGCTACTCCGCTATGTCACTAACCCATAAACAATACGATTGCGAAGGGTTTCCTCATCGTCCACAGGGGTCGCATACTCAAGTGACTTTAAATGTCCCCCACATATAATAGTTTAAAACGGTTCATTTTCCTACCTATGTCTAAATAATATGTTTTGGTCCTCTAGTTGTGAGCGATATATATCCTGTACACTTTTTTTCAATACCCCTAAAACTATGGACAACAATGCATGTTCGTGCCCAAACAAAAAATAAAAACGTATTTATAATTCCCCCCCCCCAAAAAAAAATTACTCCCTTAAAGAAACACTATACTGTTCTTATTGCAGAAAACTGTTTTTGTCCTAAAGCGACGTCGTGCAAGGTAACCAAACTTCAAATCCCTAACCTTGCTGTTACCACAACTCTGAGGAAGGTCTCATAACAACTTGCATGCCAATTTTCCTTGTGTCGGGCTCTCCAATTCTGTTTTACGGAACAGTTTTTGCGGTATATTGTACAACGGTTTGGTATATATTTTCCTAATAGTTGTATTTTCAATGTACTTTAAATTTTGTAACGGTTTTGTAAACACATAGTCCTATTCTTATAACACCATATGTAAAGTTATTTTAATGGATACGTGAGTAATTTCTACTACGCGAATTCGGCACACCTAAATTTTTTTAAATAATATTACTTGTATAATAAATGAAGATCAATTGTAACGAAATATTTTCTGACATACGTAAACCAAAGTATTTGAAAAGGTTGAACAAAAAGTGATTTGTGCTGCTATTTGTAAGTAAAAATTCAAAGTGATTTTAACAGCGAAATGAAACAAAAAAAAAATTTCTTGCAGCCATTGTTAAATGTTTCTAGTTTCATTGTGTGTATGTTGCGCCAATTTTTCTAACAAGCATCTGAGCTCTTTATGATGGTTAAAACGCCCACGTAAGTATCAGAAGCTTCTAAGTACGTACACCAGCAAGGTCCGCCGGTTTTCAGTTTGGAAAACTAGCGTAACGCGTTCTATACAGTTCGTGCCTGAATACAAATTACTTAAAAAATATTAATATGAACTTCATTTATGTCCACATATAAAATTTTGTTTTAAAAAGTAGCAAATCGTGCTTGCGTTTTGCGCGAACACTGTAAAAAAATTCTTTACTTTTACGAAGAAAATTCTTGGAAACCCAGTTGCCATAGAAATTCCTTGTAAAACTACAATGCTTGTCCTTGTAATAAAATACAACGTATATGTTTGTAAAATTACAAGCACTAGTCTTGTAGCTGTACTTTCAATAAGGAAAAAATACATTATGTGTTCATAGTACTTCATAAATAACAGTGAACTTATTTATCAAATAACTTTTGATTACAGAACGTATGAATGAAATTATTTTGAAAAATAAAATATCTCGGGAGGCCATAAGTTTCGAATCGCTCTCCCCAAACTTTGATTCTACGCATCTTACCCCTATACCACTGTGACTTCTGTTTCTGAACGTCTTTATTTATTTGTATACATTAAACGTACAGTTCAGTAATAATTCTTTCTTTTAAAGCACCCGAATAATACAAACATTCCATTCAGTCCAGAAAAATATTTTTCAGAGCTTGTGATCTTTTCATAAGTAATTTCCTGCGAACTTAAGGTTTTTGTAGGCTACACACTTTTTCTAAGTTTTTTTTGCATACAAAATCCCTTTAACATTATAAACCAATAATTTTACAAGGAAAATTTTTCAACATTCACAAAAGTTTGTACAACTACGAAGAAGTGCCTTGTCATACTTTATAAAATAATTTACAGAGCAACAACTGTCGGTATATGTACAAAGAATTCCTTTGTAGTATTACAAAGTTTACTTTTGTATCTTCATAAACTAATGATTTTACAAAGAAAATTTTTGTAAATTTTACAAAAAAAATTTTAATAGTGTAGTAAAACTGAAATATCAACACTTAATCGTTGCTACCTGTCCAAACCACCGAATCCGAACGTGCGCATTTTGAAAATCAAACTGTTTTACGAGATCTTATGAAGCTTCAATAACTGAGGAGACGATTATTTTCGGGAGGAGGCACGTAGAATGTCCGGGTCCGCTTTAGACCAGATACTCATGTGTGCATCGAAGTAGGTTACTTCTGCCAATTCGGCTCTCCGTAAGGTCTGGTATTGCATAAACCACCGAATTTTTAAGTTTTTAAATTGTTTTGTTCCTGATGGTTAATTTTGACATGTTTCACATTTACTATTATTTAGACCAGCTGACACACCAGTGATACGAGTAATTATGGTATATGTAAATAAAATATTGCGTGGAAATACAATGGAATAGCCAGCCATTTAAAAAATATTGGTACATTTCCAGGTTTTAAAATATTTCTAAGGAACTTTAATATTTCACAAGAACTTTCATAAATTGATTCACGACAAAAATTGTTTTACATATCTCATCATTTCTTCAAAAAATACCAACGAAGACCAAACTGGGACGTGTTTCCTTCGAATAAGTTTGAACATGTAAATACAAATAACGTCTGTGCTTGATGTTGGGATGAAGCAGATACGACTTCGGACAAATCTTCTGCGATACATTAACGAACCAATGGAGCCTGTAAAAAAGATAATATTTACGTTATTTCAGGCTGTTTTTATGACCACTGCATAATTTAACTAAAGGAAATTCTACACAGTTTATTTGTGAGTTTTATAAACATGAACACTAACGAAAATAGGATATGAATACCCTTGGGCTGAATTAAACACTCTAAATTTGGATTCAGCGAATATACACAGCTTACCGGTGGCTTTTTACTGGTTTCTGATCATGCATTTTACAATTAACTAAACCAGTGAAAATCCAGAGGTAATCAATGAACTAACACTCATTTCCTTTTGGAATATCTGAACTCGAATACAGTTGTGGAATGAAGAAACAGGGAATTTTTATGCAATGTTCAAACAATGAAAGTGTCTTGTAAGAAAATCTCATGCGTACACTCATACAAGAAGAATATACATAAAATAAAGTTAGAAAAATGTTACTCAGATATTTTGCAGGAAGTTCTCTCTCTGCAACAGAGCATTTGATGGCATCTGTTTGTTTCTAATAGCCATTAATGACAACAAAAATATACACATTTACATTTAAACAACTTGAATTCCTGCAGACCCTGGAAAAAGGAAAAAATGGCTCCATAACCGAAGATTGCTGAAGTTGCCTCTTCCATCGGGCAACATAAAAACGAAAACTAAAGGTAACAATTAAATAACAACGAAATGAAATTATGTATCTATAATAACGCATTACATTAATATGAGTGTGCTAACTTCAGTGATAAACAGCCAAAATCCTATTTTCGCCAGAGAAGCCCAAAGTAGGCCACAGTTCACCCCTACGTAATACCAATTTTAGAACCTGCATCTTGAATGCTGGAGAGAGAGATGCAGGTTCTAAAATTGGTATTACGTAGGGGTGAACTGTGGCCTACTTTGGGCTTCTTTGGCGAAAATAGGATTTTGGCTGTTTATCACTGAAGTTATCACACTCATATTATACGCTCCCTGAATTCCTGTCTAATTTTTTAGTTTTCACATCTTCTATGTACCAAAAAAATACGTTCATTACTGTTGCATGATGTCCCCAATTTCTCTTATTATGAGAAAGGGTTTGTAACATGGCCAGCATAGAACGACCTCCGTTCCGCACGACTAGCTGGGTCTGTCCTCAAAAATAATGGAAATGTTCTATCTTCTGAGTTTGTTGCATGACCACCTTGCACAAGAATTTCTCGTGCGAGATTTGAGCCCTATTGCAATATCGTCATATCGCACCCGATTTGCATGTATCTACGTCGTGTTCTAGTTGCCTAAATAAATTAGCATGTTAAGTAGTCTGAGGTTAAAGGTGATCGCACCACGACGATTTCGATAGATGTGGTAACAGTTTTTTAATGTCACAACAATACGGAACTGCGTAATCATCTCTAATAGAAGAAGATCGCTACCTTCATGTTGAAATCCTGTACACAAGGGTCACAATACAAAGCTCTAGCCTCTACCTCGGTAGGTTTGATTCTTCTACTGTACATGTTCAGCCTACGTACTGGCATTCCTTGTGAACGGAAGCAAGCATCAACAGTGTACAAGAAAGGGAACAGTAGCTGACGTTCTAACTAGTATCCTACCAAACTAATTTACTTTATTAACTTTCTTGTACAAGAAGGTGTACACCAGTAATATGTTCAGTGCAGACATTTCAGCTGCCTTTTGTGCCTGTGCCAAAACTAAGTATGCAGGTTTTGGCAATATTCCTTCAGTAGCTTCTTTTATTCAGCTGGATATGGTTTCTTTTAAAATATTTCGTAATTGTAAGCTATTTCGCTTTTAAAAAAACTGTTACGCGTGCATACCGCCAAGTTCTCTACAAGTCGAGTTGAATAACAAGGGGTCTGCCTGTACAAGAAAGATGCCCGTGTGTACTAAGATTTAAGAAGAATATTGTTATTTTTTACTAGGGACAATATTTCCGCCGCTAGTTGAGTTAAGTCGTGGTTTTAAGTTATGGGCAGAATTTCGGGTTCAAAACCGAACATTGTTGAAGAACGAAGTGCTCACCATCATACAGTCCACACCTTACAGTTAAAAGCGCAATTAGCGGAGGAAACTGTCCGTTGCCATCTCCGCCCTCAAGGAAACTGTATTTCTTCCTAGTCTGTGCTTTAATTATTGAGGCGTGTTTGTAGGGGGAAAATATATGTGCCAAATAGTAAGTTTTTCAGGACATGAAATTTTTTTTTTAAACCGTCACAATAATGTTATTATTTGAATGCTGTGTTACATTTATTTACAAGATTGTATATATGAAGAGAACTGTTACAGAAAACGTTTAGAGAAGTGTTGCTTCAAATGACACTTGTATCATTCTCCATGTCAACAGTTGTGGAGGGACACCAAGTGCATTCTTACGGACGTTTTTTCGAGCTGAACAATGCATTATGTGCACTTATATCACTTCCTACGGTATTAGTAATTATTTAAATGGAAAACCTCAAAATGTGATTTTCTGGCACTTATCGTTTTTCACAAACATTCCTCAACTATAGCCCAGTAAAATTAGACTGAAAAACGACAGTGCTGACGAATAATTAGAGGAAAGCTGGAATAATTTTTAATCGATTACGTACACCCATAAGAAGAGCATACTAAGTTTGCCCCGATTTCCGAGTGGAGCGTTAGCCGCCATCTTAAAAAGAAAAATCAGCAGATTTTTTTTTTTTTTTTCGTTTTTTCTCAAACTATATGAACACGAGGCCTCCAATCAGAAATATTGCTCTGAAGTAAAATATAGAGCATGAAATTATGATTTGAATGAGAACCAAATACATTGAAATCGGTTATTTTATAATTAAAAAAAAATTTTGAAGAATCACTGTTTTTAATTATTTTTTAATGTTTAAGTTTTTAGTTTTAACCCTTGTAGTATGTCAGAAGTAGTCTACTCCAACCGAAAAAAATAATGAAATCAAATTTATAGAAAGTTTAATTATACTTTTACAAACTCTTATATAATGAATTTCGTTTAGTACATACATGCATATCTTAATTTATAATTTAATTAACATATGCAATAAACGATATTGAGAGAAATATTTACTGGTGTAGATTTTTAGTGATAATCATATGTTATTAATATTGTCAAGCTTATAATTTATTAGCAAATTAATTTTGGTAAGAAACGCAGACTTTATACAACACAGGATAAAAAAAATCTTTAAAATTTATCGCACACAAGCTAAACCACTGACTTGAAATTTACTTTTCTTATACTTCTTCTGTTACATAAGTTACAGTGTAAATATACTCTCTCCTTCTCGCTCACTCTAGCTAACTTCTTCTAATTGAGATGCCTACTCTCACTGCACTCTCTACACACTGCTATCTATAGTTGTAAAAGTAAATAAATAAACAGTCATGCCAACACAAACAAATTTTGCTGGAATGCCATAAAATTAAATATCCCGTGTAATTGTTAAAATGCATCCATTTTAACTTTACTGGTGATAAAATTATACGATGACATTCATAGTTTCAATGAATATTACTTAAAGTCGACAATACGCGTGCCTAGCTGGTATGTTAATTATTCCTAAATTTTACATGTTTGTTGAATTTCACCAGCTTCGCTTGGAAGCGAATTGCGTCATTCCGTTTGTTTGTCCGTTGTGTAATGAATATGGGTTTCTGATAAACACATTCAAAAGTACTAGAAGTGACTGTTTATGAATATCATTGGTAAGTTATGTGAAGTCGTTAGTAATGTAAGTTGTTTTGTTTTGTGATCGCCAGCCTGAGTAGCCTATCTGGAAATAGAAACAGCATTTTTTTTCCTGTTTTACACATTAAGAAAATACGTTATTTATTGTTTCTCTTTGCGTGCGTCGTCCTCGTTTATTGCAGTATGCTGAACGGAATTTGTAGTCTTGAGTTGCGTGTGTCGTGTGTGTTTTTAGTGGCGGTTTTAGTTTAAAAGTTAGAATATACTGTGCATGCATTTACGAGATCCGTAACGGTAATATAGCGCCGTTCGAGTAGACACAGAGAAACCAGTGTTATAAGACGTTTACTCGCAGGTATTTATAACTAAGATTACTACTGAGTATGGCATATATTCAGAACCCGTACATTTAATGAGTAGATCACATTTATCGGAGCTGAGTAATGTAAATGTAAACATTGTACAAGCCTATGTAAATAAAAGCACGTGCAATGTTGCTGTTTACATGCAGCGGAAAGATATAAACCGGCAGAAAATATAAATTAATCAGGGCTTTTTTGAGTGCTCACTTTATTCCGAATCACCTACACACGGTTATGATAACGCTATATTTAATTCATTTCATTTCTTACGTTGTCTTTTTATATGAATTATTATTTGAATACAGTAACTGCAAAAACTATAACGGCCATTAAAAATGTAAAGAAATTCCAAGAAGTGGAGAGTGAGCGAGAATGAGCAGTGAGTATACATCGCCACTAGTTCTCACTTTCGTCCGTTCTCCATAAAATTGGACAACAGAGCTTAATCTCTCTGAAGTCATAAGGGTGCGAGAGTGCGCTCTCTCTGCCAATTGGAACACGAACTAAAATATTTTGTTTAAATTTTGTAAATTTTACATATTAACTGAAAAATTTTAAAAATCCTTAACTTACAGAATAATATCAGTGTTCTAAAATGCAACCATAGAAATATGTTTTTCAAAAATGTTTTAATGAGAGCGAGTGCACCATACGCGTATACTTTAACAGAACCAAGATTCCAAGTAGATATGCGGACAGCGCGCTAACTGTACACAGCGATGTAATAGGATAAAGGTCCTCTTAACTTTGCAAAATCTTTATTATAATTTTAAAATGTAAATTGTAATGAAATGCCTAAAGGTTATGAAAGATACATTCATGAACGCTGATTTAAAAGGGGAGGGAGATTTGAAAATGTATAGGGTTAGAGGCCTTATGTATTACGAATAGCTGTCCGATGTAGCATTATTTTTAAGAGATGTATAGTGCATATTAATATTGTTTTGTTTAAATGACATATGTGATTATGTAAGTGCTAATATGTCAATTATTCTTAATTTCATATTAAATGACTAGCTTTTTAACAATCATTATCATATATACTAATGCAATACCCTTTGCTAAAAAAAAAAAAAATTTGAATGATAATTATTCAAACAAAAACTATGTCATTCTTTTTTAATAACAAGCGCCTGCTTATTTACGTACAACTTTTTGACATCAGCAAGTTCCTGATATACCTTATGTTGTCATGAGTATGATCGTTTTTAAAACCGGAACATTTTGTACCTACTGGCAGAATGACAAATTTTGAATATTAATCAATTTTACTTATGGAATATTGAATTTTTCCGAGTGTGTTAAAAATAATTGTACAAATATATTTTAAATCAAGAATTTAATGCTTCCAGATAAAAAAGAAGTTGATCTTTTCGATGTTCTTTCGATAATTCTAAGCAATTTACAGATATGTAAATTATAGATATTTAAAATTCTTCTGATCTACGAGTTCCTGTTCAGTATTACTTAAAATTCAAGCTAGCTACCGTCGCTTGTATGTTAGTTTAATTATTAAAATACGATTTTTTTTCGGAATTCGTCTGAGCAAGACAGCTTCATCTCCTTGAATGTGACCAAGGAAACAAATCTGCCTGAGTGGCTAGACTTTCATGCTTTGAGACAGATAAATCCTGACTACATTACACTGAATATACTTTATAGAAACTGGTTTACAACTTTTGATCTTATTATAATTTTGTAGTTGATGATTACTGTGTTGTATATTTTATAAGGTCACTAGTGAAACATTTTAATGCTGTTACTAATCCATGTTT